>JAKSZP010007950.1:0-237159 GCA_022478985.1 Massospora cicadina
GGAGGCATAGGCCTTCTAGACTTCAAATTCCCACTTGGTGGATATGGGCAAAGTCATTCCTTAAACTGACACAAATTTGCATGTGCTGCCTGACCCTAGCTTGGACCATGAACTGGGCTAGAGCTCAGGGCCTTCAGGAAATGGTCTCACCAAGCTCGCTATGCAAATGGATGGTGAGCTACCCATGAATACCCTCCCAAAAAGGCACCCCATATTATTGGTGGCTGTGCAATTGGTCAGTGTGCCTGGGTGGCTGGTTATTAAAACTAATGGATAGGGATGCCAACCAAATTTAAAGGGATGTTAACCAAATTTACAGGGATGTTGAGGCCCATAATTCACAATGATTTATGTGACAAATTGGGAAGAATGAAATCAAATTGCTCATGAACATGCTGCCAAGTCAATCAATATCAGCTACAAATCAACCCAGATCAAGTATGGGGCTCAGCTACCAAAACTTGGGTGAAACCCCCCCACTCACCCACAAACCTTAATGACTGTGCAACTGAAGGCCATGACACCAACTACTAAATAAAGGAGTTGATCTTGGGCCTGAACTCCCAACTGGTGATAGCCAGGCAACAGTCAGTAACCTGGCAGATCCTTCACCACACATTTAAACCTGGTAAATAAGACAGACCAAATTACCCACACAAGGAGTGCCCTGTATGAACTGAACTGGAAGTAGATATCATTCACCAATATTATGAATGTGCCGTGTTCAAAAAATACTGGTCTATGATTTGCTACATCCTGTCAGGCAAACAATTGCTGACAGAAATATATCTATTGCAGGACTTTTTTTGCAAAAACCCTGCAATCATCCCCAATCCAATTGCAAGCCTTCATCTACTATTATTATGTATGGGTGATACACTTAGCTCTTGTTGCCGAGAGTTTGGCCAATGAGCACCCTATCACAAAGGTTTGGTGTTGACCATTTGGATTATTTCTGACCAGTTCTGATGGATCACAAAATTCTTGTGCCTAATCCCCTGGTGTTACAAAGCTGCATGCTTGGCTTTTCCCACTGGATTGCTTATTGTATGCAATAAAGTAACAGATCAATTAAAGATCAAATGGCATGTAAGCCTGCTGATGCTAGAACTGTGGCTAGCAATGGCAATCACCAATCAGCAATGGTCAGGGGTGCTAGGTCCCTAGCGGTTCAAATTCCCAGTCCTTTATCCTTGGCTGAATTGCCTGCATTCCACTCTCCCCCCTTACTTTCCTTTTAATTTTTTAAATAAAGTATGGAGTTTTTATAAAAAATAAAATAAAAAAATCTGTATTATAAGCTAAGGTGAGATAAAAATGCTGTTACAGGTTTGAAACCTGTTATAGCTAGGATGGATATAATTTCCATCTTTATTTTTATTATTATTAAATTAATGATATGGGTCAAAAAATAAAAAATCTGCTAAGTTATAAACACTGTAGCGAAGCATGGGTATACTACTAGTGGTATCACTAAAAAATACTGGTACGCAGGTACAGAGTTCATTATATATAGAAGGTGAAAGCAAATGGTTGGATTGCATATCTGTAACTTTAGCTATCTGCTTATTAGCTGAATACTGGAAATTATCCAATAGGTAGGAAAAGTCTATGACACTTTTAGGGTTCAGCTTAAATTAAAGCTCGCTTGCCTTTTTTTGCTTTGAGATTTTTATTCAACCAGGCTACTTTTAAATTGGTACTAGATTGCGTTGCACATCAATTTATAGAATTCTTGGTGAGAGTTTTATTCCTTTTCCTTGAAATTTTCATTTTTGCAAGTTTGCTCTCTATTTAACTCAAAACTGTTTTTAAAGGCAATACTTTTCTGTCAGACTCCTCATGCCCTCCCCCAAGGTAAACTAAACAAAGCCTTCATCTCTATTTCACTCTAAAACTATCTTTCTCCTTTCCATTTAATTTGAAACCTTTTTATTTTTCTTTTTTGTTCACCTTTGATCCTTCTATTTAGCCAGGAAGTACCATAGAGCCGAAGGAGGCATTATCCGTTAGCTCCACCCCCATTTCAGAGTAAGTTTATACCCATTAAAAAGCTTTAGTAAGTAGCACCCTAACCCAACTTTTCTTTAGAAGCAAGGTCCTGAGGAAACGGCTAGTTGAGCTTGAAAGTGAGTTTGAAACCGCGGTCCGACTTGCTAGCGATCCCCTTGAGCTTATCGAACACCTGCTTGGCCCCACTCCGAACTCGGGTGGGGGCTCAAGCTTTAAAAGGCAACGGACGGCGGATGTTCCTCGGGTTAGAGATGCGGTTTTATTTGATGTAACTCCAAAAAATCCTCCTGAAGTAAATGCCGCGGCAGTGAAGCAAGAGCGCCCGGAGTCTCGTTTAATAACCGAAGCTCCTGTGAGTTTGCCCTCTCCTAAATGGGCTCGCTCTTCCCCTATACACCCTGAGGATATTTGGTATTTGCCTTTATGGACTTTGAGCTAATCTTTAAAGCGCTCCTTCACCAGTTTCCGAAACCAAAGAAGCTTTACACCCTCGTGAAGTAAGATCGGGTTCTACATTTTGGTATTTTTATGGTTTCTGTTTGCGTACTCCTTATTGCATAAAGCTTAGGGGGGCCGATACTTTTGTCCCGGTCACTACCTAATTTTCTTTAGGCTGAAACTTGCTTGGACGTGGTATCGTTACCCCCAGAATTCGTTTCACCTATTGCTAAACCGCCCTTGGTGCACCAAGGGATTTTCGAAGCTTTAAAAACCGAGCAGAAGAAACCCGAAGCTGCAAGCTTATCACACCCGCCTAAACCGGCCACCACTTTTGAGATACCCAACTCGGACCTTTCACGCAACGATGAAAGTCCAACCTTAGCGGAAGCCCAAATTGTAAGGATATTTGACCCTTGTACCAATTCATTGGATAGGATTCTCAACCCACTACGTTTGTTGCCCCACGTACGTTGGAATTTTCTACGCCTGCTCAACAAAGGAACGACGAACTCAAAGATATGGAGCCATCCTCCGTCCAATTCGAAGTGGCCAAACGCTTTAACCTTCACTACGGTTCCCAGAGGGCTTTTAATTTTCGGGACATTAGCCGGCGGGTCGCTCAGCACCCACTTACCCATCATATCAAATCAGCTCAAAAGCCGCTCTCTCTAGATGAGTGGAAGGCATGTTATAGTGGGAAGGAACATGGCTGATTTCGAAATAGATCCACGCCTTTGATTTAGCAGTAGCCAAGCTCAACGAAAAGGTGGAACGCTTGATTTCTCAAAATGCGTGGAGTTACCGTCAAATGCGCCGGCAACCAGGTCCTCAGAGACCTCTCGCACACTGGGACCGCGTTTTGGAGGAGATGGTAATTTTTAAGTCGCGTTCTTTGCTGAGTTTTTAGCAATGGCTTCAGGCAGATTTTGTAGAGGAAAAGAAATGGAAGGTTCACATGGCATCGTATATTGCCCACGCGGTAGTCCGCTGGCATCGCTCCACCCATCGAGCCTCACTGTGTACAAGAAGTTACTTCCGACGAGATGGGACGGTCAACCCTAATTGGGTGGATCCTCTTGGTATAGCGTCATATCACACTAATCCTGGCAAAGCGACCGACGCCTTCAGCATCTTTGATGTGGATCCTCATAGCTTCGTAGTTGCTGGCCAGGCTCAAGCGTACAAAGACTTGCCCACTTATGATTTCCACGTCGACAACAAGGCTCAGTACCGTGATACGTTGGAGCGCGGAGCTCTAATGCCCATAACTCGGCTGATGGAGACTTTTGTCCAATTCCATCCCGGCACCTATACCGGCGTAGGCAACCCTTCTCTAGGGGTGGATTTCCAGAGTTATATTCCTCCACCCAGTAAGGTTTTCTTCCTGGCTTTGCTAAGTTGTAGAAGGGAGCAAGCGGTTTCTTATCGCCGAGAATTTCTGGCTGGATATAGAGGATCAATTCTTACGCAAACTGGCCCCGGAGCTTGGATTTAACTGGGGTCTAGTTGCGGCACTATTGAACTCCAACTTAGCCCTGGCTGAGCATAAGCGGTCCGCGCATGAATGCTCTGCCCGCTGGTCCCTTGTCTCCAATGCCGTAACTGAGGCTTCTTCTGAGCAGTGGCTTGACGCTATTAAAGTGAGTCCCCCGATACCTTCATCCCGCTTCCAAATCCTTGATGGGGTCAAGTCTCAAGCTCAAGCTCATAGAAAGCGTGAACCTCAAGACTTTCAAGACATGCCACAGACTCCGAGGGGCTCGCCTGCAGACGACAAACCTTTTCTTAACGTGTTGGATCTGATTAAAGCCAAAATGAAAGACGAGACACTCAAACAGACGCTTGAACCTAAGGATGAGACTACTTTTGCTCATCCTTCTATAGTAAGCTAAACTTATATTTTTTCTAAAATCCAGGCGACATCATCAGCTACACAGGCGCCCTTCATGCTCCCTAGGCTTGCCCCTGCTCCTAGTCATCCTCACCTTTTCATGGCTCGGCCAAACTTTTTTCCCACACTGCAGAACTTTGGCTACATGCATAATGGGCTGGGCGGCTTCTTAAGTGCTGGTCGAGCAGCTCCGGGGCAGATGGTCTCGAGTAGTGTCCATCCTGGCCTCCAAAGTTTCACTCCCAATATAAACTTGGGCCCTTTTCCTGCATCCACTGCCAACAACATCCGCATGGGGTTTCCTGCAGCCCCTATACCCTTGCACCCCGCTGGCCCACCGATTGATCTCAGTACTCAGGAAGGTCGCATGTTAGCAGCTCAGCTCAACAGAGAACGAGATTTGATTCTTCAACGCATTATTCAGGCGCGCAATCAGAATAACCATAATTCTCAACAAGGTGCCACACAACCTTCGTTTTTGGTTGAGCAACAGCGCCAGCTTGCCCGTCAAATCCAGGAATCTGGGGCCAATTTGGCAAACTACCCATTAATAGCAAGCACCAATTCGAGCGCCTCCCAGATACAGGCTCAGCAAATTTGTCCTCTCCTGCCTAACTGTGGTGGCTTCTCCAATAGCCACCGCAAGGCAGCCTCACCTACTATCCAACCCCCATCAGGCCCAGTTACGTCTTTCCTGATGCCACCACCTGAAACCCCACCTAAAGCCCCTAAAACAAGAGTACGAGCACCTAGGAAGACCCCAGTCCGCAAGCGGACTCAAAAGCCAGCTTTATCAGAAACCAGTCCACAGCCACCTACCTCTACCATTGTTAATTCATCTCCCCGGGTGCCCTCTCGCTCACTTCAGTTTATGGCCTATGGCAGTGCCCCTATTCAGCCACCTTCTGCCCAGATCCAGTTTCCCAACCTGCACGCCCAGCATCAAAATCCCCCATCTCATCTAACGGTACCACAATTACATTTCCAACCGAGGCCACCCCTTGCAGCCCCAACTTTGCAATTCATGCCTCCTCAGTTAGGGCCTGTTCCAGTCCAACCTACTTCCACCTCACCCGCTTCTATCAACTGTCCTGCCCCCTTAAGCCAGCCGCCTGATTGTAGGAAGGATTAAGGTTTCCTCAGCTATAGGCTATAGTTTATGCGAACCTTAATTTTTAGTCCATTTTAACGGATATTGATTATTTTAAGCAAGGCATCAGTTATTATATTTGGGGTTGGCTGTGGGTGGGTTGTATAGGTACTCAGTTTGCCTCCAATCTGTTATTTTGTAACTTTACTATATCATCCTATTTGTTAAATGTTGTGAATTATAGTGTGATGCTGTCTTTGGCCGTGTTAAATTTTAACTTTATTTGAGGTACGCCGACCAGGGGATGAACAATACCAATAAGCAAAGAGCAAAAGAACTGAACAAACGAATGAAATGATAAAACCAAAATAAAAAATCTCCAACCAGGTGGGGAGCGGAAACTGTTAACTCACTATGGCAGAGGGTGAGGGGAGGTCAGGTGGCTCTTCTGCAAACATACTATTCATGTTAAATTCATGATAATTGTAGAAATGGACTAAAGCAGAAAGCTAGGGTGTTGGGGCATCAGTGTAGTGTGGGTGGATGGCGGTGTAAAATAAGTTCTCATCCTCAAGATCAGCTTGGTAGCTTCAACAAACTCTGCTAAGTGATGTTCAGCTTGAATGCGGATGTTGGGGAGTTGGGCAAAATTGGATAAACTTTGCCTGGTGTTTTTAGCAGATGAATCAAAATCTGCTAGTATAGCAACATACATGACAGCAACTTTGGCATCATCAAATAATTTACTGGTTTCACTTCAGGCTGCTTTGGGGAAATCATGGGGGTAGTAGAGTGTGGTCAGCCCAAGTTGGAATTGAGCCACTGATTGAGCCACTGCTTTGCATAGATTGTGACAATGGGGAGAGGCCACCACTGCTAAGGTGAGCTGGTGGTCACTTTGGTAGGAGGTGGCATTGGGTTTAGGAGCAAAACATTTTGGGGGTGGGATTTTGTCAAAGTCAGAAGGGAAAAATTCAGCCTCACCATAATTGGACTGGTTGAGAGGTTCACCAGAATCCTCACTCATGATAACTACCTGATCTGTCAACCACAGCCAATAGGTCCCATGAATTTGGTTTATGAGAATAGTGGATGACAAATTTGGGTGAGAAATAGTCAAATGGGCTGCTTGATGTGAATGGTGGTCCAAGCCTGACTCTGATTTGGTGAGGGGTATAATTGGGTGGAATTATGTGGGTGGTTGATTTGGTGGGGGCCAATTTACCACTCTGGCCCATCAAACAAGAACGTTGAGTGGGAGGTGGCAACAAAACACCCAATTCAGAATTTTCTGAATAGGGCTCTGAAGCTGCATCAGAGGAAGTGGCACAGGGGTAGGATTTTTTGGAATGGTTGACTCCAAAACTGGGGGGACAAATCTGGTGACCATTATCCACATGAGCCCAAAAAAGTGCTCAGGTGCTGCTACAATACAAGCACAGGGGGGATACGTTAGGCTATGGCAGGGTGGTGTGGTATTATGGTAGCAGTAGTACAAGGGGCAGCAAGGCACTCTGCACCAGAGGGAACAGTGAAGCTGAGGTTGAGCTAAGACCCATAAGCCAGAAGCCCTGCCACCAACTTATCATATAAAATTTGGGGTGTGAGGTAGGAAGGGAGGGATGCAAAGGACACTACCATTGTGGTGTCTGTAGGGAGGCAAGTTTGGGTAGTTGGTATAGGAGTGTTTTTATAAATAAGTGGAATAGAAGCTGCTGCTGCATCCTCCTCTGGCTAGAAGCCAATATTGAAGTTACCTTTAAATGGGCAGAAATTGATAAAGCAGACAGTCCAAAGCAGTAGTGGCCAGTTCAATAATTGCCTTGTTGTCATATGGGAATAAATGCTTATAGTCAACTCATAGGCAAAATCAGATTGTATGAGGGAGGGCGAGAGGATGGGGGCAAGAAGGATGGATGAGCGCCAGGTGGAGCGCTAAGTCCAGTGGAGGGACAAAATGGCTAGAGGAAGATGGCAGGCTAATTGACCCCATGCAAATGCATTTGCCTGCAGGATGGAAAATGCTAAGTGGTGGAGCGCCACTACCCTACATTGGAGCAGCAGGTGGCGTATCTGAAGACATAGATAGAAAAACTGGTGTGGCCAGATGGCAGTGGTAATTAAACTTTTTAATAAAATTTGTTCAAAAGTGAAATTGAGCAAAAATAAAAATTTACCCATGTGTTAATTGCTACTTGTTATCTTTTAAGTTGGGGTTTATAGACTAAGTAAAACCATAGTTTTTTATAGATAGGGTAGACTGAGCTACAGACAGCTTAGCTTTAAAAAAGTAGCCTAACTTTTGCCTTATCAGTTATAATACTTCTTTTGCTTTATGCCTTCTACCTCAGGGCAAACGTTCATGAGCCGTTTTAGGCTTTTAGTTATCCAATGAGAACCTGTTTGGAAAGTTTAATAAGATTTATTATTTTGGCTAGGCTCAACTTGGATCCAACTCAAGGCAGGTATGCAATGGCAGAGATTCACTTATTTAGGTTCCAGACCTACATTTTTAATATGAATTATTGTATATACTTAATTTTTTACACTTGATTTGACAATGTAAAACTTAAAGGGCTAAGTTTTTGTACATTACACCACACAGAAAGGTAGTTTTTAATTACTAAACTATTCTAATTATCAAGTAAATTATAGATTACATAATATGAAGGATGGCCTCTAAAACTGTGCTTTGATTGACTTATATCAAACTTGGACACTGGTATCAACTTTAAGTGTTGATTATAACTCCAGATCAGGGAGTAAAAAGTTCTTGTCAATAGGATCTTTTCATTATGGTTACTATGCAGGCCCCAATAAATTAATTAGGGAGGCTATTATCTATAACGCTGGTAGTAGATACATATTCAACCTGAGATTTTATAATCTTTGTATCTGTGATGCAATTTGCAAGCATTTATACCCTCTAAGTCTTACCATGCAATATATGCTTTGTAATCACCAATACATACAATGTAGTTATAATAATTTGATCTGGTGTGACTTAGATCATGCTTAGATGAATAAAAACTTCAAACATAAAATTATCAGATTTATCTTAAATATATAGAGCTACCATTACTCTACTATAGTCAATAGCTAGATCAGATAAATTCTGATTTTAAAAATTGAATGCAATGTAGCAAAAGTTAATATAGATAATCAGAAGGATAATGGGACCACCTAGTGCTAAAAAAGAAAATTAGAAGGATAGCATTTTTTATCTGCTGGTATATAATCCCTCTTTAGGCAGTTTTAATAGCCAAAATGAGGGGAGGATGTCTTAATGGCATGGCATAAGCCCAGTGCCAATTCCTCCCCAGCTTGATCCCAGTAGTGAACCTGAATAAGGAACGTTAATGTATGTGTTGGATTTGCATATCAATGCCCCAAACCAAGGTAGCAAAATAGCAATGAAGTCCTATGAAGTTCCTGGCCTATCAGAACGCCATGCATGGAGTCTTTCTGGGGTATCCTCCTTTCCCATTTCATTCCCCTTTTTGTACTTCTGAGTCTCAACTCAATTAGAATTTTCCACTGGCTTTAATTCCTTTTAATCAGTACAGTTTCATCCTTAGATCAGCTACCTTTGATAAAAATATTAGCTACATGTATAAAAACTTAAACAGGATTAATAAGAGCGCTTTGTAATATTGAAGGTTTAACTTAGAGTATTAATAAATAATAAGTTATCAGTAGCTAATGAACTATGCCCTGTTAATATATAATTTAGATAATACATCCTTAATAGCTCAAAGCATAGATATATAAAACTTCACTTGAGTAAAAACTATATAACTTAAGTTATTTTATCCTTGATATTTAGATAGCAAGTATATGGAAAATTACTATATCTACATTTAAATTATTGAAAGAGATCAAAATTTTAAAAGTATATCAATTTTCTACTTTATTAGTTTTATTCAAGTATATCACCAATCAATCTACTAATAGCGTCTAAATTAAGCTGCGTTTAAAAAATTTACTCAATAATTTATTAGGTGGTATAGTATTTATCAATCTAGATTTATATCGTGCATATGGTTGTTAAAAGTCTTAGGGATAAATAAATCATGCAAAGCCTACTTTGTGATAGCAATATAGTTGCTAAAGTATAATCTAATAATAAATTAAAACTACTCATGTTAGCATCTATTTTATCAGGTTTGTCAAGCTAATTAGGAAAATACCTATCTTAAAAAGTCTAAAATGTTAATATTATAGTGGTAAGTTTTTCTGTTATAGATAAAAATGAACACCTTTAAAAACATCAGTTATATTAAGACTTAAGAGTAATAAAAGTTAATAAAAATATTCTTAAAAAGCTTTCATGTTGGTTTGATTCAATCTGCTCACCTAGTACTTTAAATAAAGTATTCTACTTTTAAGGTACTATATAAAGCTAACCTATAAATAAGAACCTGTGATTAAAAGTGAAAACCAAAATTACAGCAACCTCAATCAATCCTGGTATAGAAAAACAAAGTCAATTCTACTCAATATATTTAATTTTAGTTACTTTAGCTATTAATAAGCAAGTTATGCCAATGAATAAGATTTGAGATTAACTGTATGCTAAAGCTCCTACATGCATCTTTTCTTATGATATTAAATACATAACAGTTTTCTTGTATAGATTGTATATAAAAAGCTAGATATATATTTACTTAAACACATTCACTGACTGACGTACTGACTGACTAACATCTGAAACCTTCAAGTCTGATAAGTTCAATCTATTTGGGTGAGTGGGTGAGAATTGGCAAATATTATCTAATAATTTACCAGATTGCTCACCTGATACTAATCAAGTATGATATGTTGAATCAACTTGGGTGAGTGGGTAAAAATGGTGAATACTATTAAATAATTCACTAAATTGCTCATCCAAAACCAAACAAAAAGCAGTACTAGAGTTTTAAGCAGATTAAGTAGTTAGGATAATCAGCCCACTAGCCACAAAAGCAACAGCAAAGCTGTTAGTCTGAGTGGCTCAAGAGTAGTTCAGGCACAGCCTATATGCTGTCAGTGTAAGCTTATCATCAAATAGACTTTAAGTACCATAGCAAAGCACTGGTATCTGAATGTTAGGTTTATATAATTTTAAAAAGCTTGCATAATTTGATTCCCCTAACTAATTAAATACTTCTGGCAAGTTAAGTAGAAGGTGATTTAAAAGTTTGGAAGATATGTCACATACACGGTAATTTTAAATATAGAGACATTTTGGGTAGCAGTTTGGTGTTATTTGGTTGTTTTGATAGGTTTAATTTGTTTGGCTGAGTGGTTGGTAACTTTTGGTCAAATTGATAGGACACAGTTTAGTTTTGAGGGGTGATTAGTTTTTGGTTGATTTAGTTCAGTTAGGTTTAGCTGAGTGTTTGGTGATTTTGGTTGATTCAATTGACAATTAGATTTGGCTGAGTGATTATTGGCTATCTATAATATAAAATATAAATTAATAAATTTGAATATCTGAAATTCTATAGACACCATAGTGAAGCATGGGGAATGAATGCTAGTTTTTAAGTAATGTAATCAAAACTATATTGCCTATAGAATATATATCATACGGTAAATTCTGTTACTATAAATTATATCTTAAAGTTTATATTAATTATACCATACAAATGCTTCTTTGCTCATAAAACATTTTACTAACCCTTTCTAAAAGGCAATTATAATACTTTTAGAATAAGTATGCTTCTTATAATGATAGCTCATATACAATAAAGCATTTTATAAACCTCAGCTAAAAGTTATATAGCTATCTTGAAATTTATGATTAAAACGTTAATTTTTAAATTTAATAACTTCCCTAACTATCATTTATAAATAAGTATAGATATTCTATGATACCAATTAAATTTTTAAAAGTCATTTTCAATATCTCTGTAATCTTTTTGCCAACCTTTACATAAATTATATATAATATAAAAAATTTTATGATTCTTACAGTTAAGGCTACAATGATCACATACACTACCCCTAACCCCTAGTTAAATTTAACTATAACTAGAATCTAAATATTTTCACTTTTATGAACGAGGCTCACATGGTCATAACCTCTTTCCTAATCCAACACTCAAAATCTATCAAAAACTCTGTTTTTGATTGTGATACTGGTAATTAGCTATACAAAAATCTTTTCAACCTCTTACCTAAAGTAAATATGGATACTATTAAGATTTCTATGATTTTTATAGTCAAAACTCAGTTTCCTATATAACTTTCTAACTCTTACCAGAAAATTAAAATGCAAAGTAAATGTCTACAACTTTTTATAAAAAATGTATACCCAAAACCATTTTTTATAACTTATAAATGATCATATATAAGTTTATGTAGAGAATTATGCTTTTAAAAATTATGACTCCTATGGATATAACTTTCCTGTATAACCCTTACCTAAAGCAGCTTTATATATAAAGGTATCTGTGGTAAAGTCATGGCTCTAATACATATGAAATCCTTTTAAATCCTTGCTTGACACTTAATTACCCTTAAGTAAATCTTAAAGTAAGAATAGTAAATCAACGTCAAATCTTTTAACTCTGTTATAGGGTTATACTATCTATAGCATACATTTTTCAATAATTGGCTTGCATATAAAGATACCATATAGACACTAGAATATTACCCTTTATATGATGCTATCTAGAATATTATAAGCTTTTTATAATATTTCATAAAATATGGCTGGTTATAATTGTCTTCTATAAATCACTTACATATCTTAAAATTCACCCTTATATGAGCTTGTTATATAAATCTTAAATTTATATCACAGTAGTTACTTTAAAAGAGTAGCTTCATCTATATAAGTACTTGAAAAATTTCTATCATTATTGTTATATGAACATACCATTTTCTAATTTCTTAATTTCATAGGAGCAATTTATGTTAAAGCTATAGAGGTAACCTAATAATATTTAAGCTTTTGTGATATCAAAAAAGTTATATAAGTACTATTAAAAATACTAATATTTTATATCAATATTGCTATATGATTTAGTTAGACTAGCTTATCATTATTTTATTCATGCTAAGATCTTACAAAGAAAACAATTTTATATAAAGAGTATAATTTACACTATGCTGAGGATATACTATCAAGAAAAACTATATTTTAGATAATTGTATGGAAAGTTATAAAATATACACTTTGTTATAATTTATAAAAAATAAATATTTTAATAATTTTAGTAGATATTGTATATAATGTTAACACTTGCAAAAAAGGTAGGAAGCAGGTTTAGACTGAAACTTTTCTTTTATAAGATGAAGCTCTCCAATCTTTGCTAAGTAGGCCCCTAGTTCTTTAAAAATTAGTAAAATTTTCTGTAAGATTTAACTATTAATCTACAATTACAATAAAATACACTATACAATTTATAAAAATTATAAGATCTATCTACTTCAATTGTCCTAAATTAATTTATATTAGTACAGTAAAAAACGTTGTTTTTAGATGTTTTTAGTTATTGAAGTAAATTATAAAGAATTAGTTGTTTCTTTCCAAAACCAGTTTCATTGTTCAAAAATAGGTAAATCAATACTGGTGCAAAATATAAAATTTTGCATATAATCAATGCAAACAAACAAATTTATAAGTGCAGCTAAAATTTTCAATTAGTGTCAGAAATCAGCACTCTATTAATCATTTATGTATTTATAAAATTATATACTATTTTTAGTAATAGTATAAGAAAGTATTTCAAGCAAGAAATTTTTTATAAAAAAGCTTAAGCTATAAGTAGTATATGATATTTAGTAGATGGATAACGTCAAGAAACCCTTAATATAAGGTTTTGAATTTCCAAAAATGAGAACAGGTGTTAATTCTCAGCATATAGGCTTGATTCCGCCAAATTGGCTTGCACAAGGTATTAGCCACTGATCAACCAAATTGGATGATATGAAGATTGCTGACTTACTAATAAAACTTGATAAACTATATATGGAGCTATCACCCCTTATTTTGACCTTTATTTTTAATATAAATTGCAGACTTATCTGCAATCACTCAATTACCCAGAAAAGAGCCTTCTTCTTCAATCCTCCATGTGACTCTTTATATCTCAGTCTCCCAAGCTGGATGCATCCTCAGTTTGGTAGTCTTCTATTTGTCTTCTCTTTTCTAGAAGCTCTCATTCATATCAAATCTTGGCATATTCCCCTTGATTTGCTGAATGGTCATCATTTTGATCAATTATAATTTGTATACCCTTTTCTGTAAATCTCAAGACTCATCTCAATTCCCCCTTCAATCCACTGGTATGAGTAGCGTATCATCCAGTCAAATCAACTTCCCAAAATCAGGTATGTTTTATATGCAGATAGTAGGACTAGGTTAGCGCTCTATTAGAAATCAAATTTATATGGGTGGAGTTAATGAGTGCTTAATGCCCTTATATAATATAGAATGTCCAACCTTAATATATATTAAATTTAGTAATCTGTAATGGTCAAGGCACTGCCTGACTGACACAGCCCTGACCCCCCTAAGGCAGGGACTGGGGCTTGTAATAATATTGATAATGATAATAAAGTCATAGGGTTTGAAGGCAACGACCCTTAGAAATGGCATTCTGATGAATCAGATGCCAACAAATCAGATAAGCTTTGGAGCAGAGGTGGCAAGAGCCAACATAAATGGCAAGCAGGCCAATCAAAGGCCGCTAACCCAAAATTCACTGAAATGAGAAATAATGAGGACAAGGGCAAAGGGCAGCCCAGAAAATCAGGGGCTGACAAGCCAAATTATACCAAAAGTGGTAACATTGAGAACCGCCACAATGGGCAGTTCAGAAAATCAGGTGCTGCCAAGCTGAATCTGCCACTAATCAAGAATATTGAGAGCAATGGAGAAGAGCAGCCCATCGAATTAGGGGCTGCCAAGCTGAATTGTGTCAAATTTGGAAGTAATGTCAACATAAAAATGAAAAGCTCTGATTTGTCCTTGAAAAATGAAGTTAAATGCGGAAAAGTTTCTATAATGCCTGGAGTACCTAACAAACGGTATGGAACGGGCCTAGACAGGAATATTAGGGGCTGAGATTCTTAATATAGGCCCATGGATAGCCTGCCGCCTGTGGACTCCATGGGAACAAATTTCCCATATCCCCCATTCTCTAACATAAAGACAACCAGACAAAGGTGTTTAGGACAACTTCATCTTCTAATATATAAAAACAACCTCAAAAATCAGAAATAAAATTTTAAATCTTAAAACCACTTAATCAGATTTTGCAGGAATTATGAATTTTGAGCAAAAATGGACCATTCCTTGGACTTTGACAAAGCAGTTGCCTCTTTGTAAACACTCTCTGGTGGACAGACTGTTCTCCTCAGTGTTAGCATCATCCTTACCATTACCCAAGGATATCTCAATAATCACTCATCAAGCCAACGAACAAAGGACCTGACCACAGCAGCACTTTCATGTTTGTGGGCCCTCACTTGGGCCCATTTGCCCAACTGTTTTGTTGCAATGTGGAAGGACCCTGTTCATCACATTAGACAAAGTTTTTCTATTCTTATTTCCATTTTATGGGATGGGATGGGGAAACCATACAATAGAGCCCTACCCGCTCAGTATGAGCACACAATCTCTCTCCTGATGGTAATCTTTTCCATCCTGTTCCTGCTAAGGTAAGCCTCTCACCTCCTCCCATCCCAAGGGAACTCCATTGCTTATGTCCAACACGTTGACGCTGCAGCCAAATTTAGACAAGCACTGACCCCGGAGGAGTTAAGTGTAATGCATGGTACCTTTTTTTGTGTAAGATTGCAGGCCCACCTCACCGCAGCTACTGGGGGGACAACAGCAGCATCACTCCAGATTGCCCAGGTGATAGAAGACCTTCTGAAGAACCTGTCCATCTAGCTCACTGACCTCTTGTAAACACAGCTGGCCCTTCCACCTCTCTGAGAACTGCCTCCATTTGGTTGAAAGAGCCACCACCCTAAATGACTATCAAGATGCCGCCTGGTCAACGCTCTTGGCCCTCAGCCAAGGGAGAATGGCCATCAAGGAGTATGCTCAGCTGAACTGGCCCCCAGTCAAAGCCACAAAATTGACTCCTTCTCAGCTCACACGGATGTTTAGACAGAATCTTTGCACAGACATCCTCACAGCTATGGCCGCTACCCACCTGGGGGCATCCTTTGAGGAATAGGTCACTGTTGCCTCCCAGGTAGAAAACCAGCCAGCCTTGGCTTAAACCAGGACCTCTAAGCATGGGAACCATGGTAGATTCCACAGATGATGCATGGAGTCAGAGCCCATCTCAAACCATGTGGTGCAACAAGAGCAGGTGGGCTCCAGTGAAACTTACCCACAGCCTGCAGCTCCTGCACCAGCAACTCCCAGTGGCTTGGACAGCCCCACTTACAACCTTCACCTGACCCCTACTCGCATTACTTCACTCAATAAAGGAAATGGTTCCTCTTATCTGGTTATTTCGCTCACTCTGAAGTGAAAGGAGAAGGGAAAAGTGGTCAGGTTAGTAAATCTATGGGCACTAGTGGACAATGGAGCTGAAGAAAATTACCTGGACCGTAAGTTAGCCAAGAAATTGAAAGTAAAAATGCAAGAAAAAGGTACCATGACTCCTGTGGACACCTCCAAGTCGTCAGAGTGCTGGGAGATTTAGCCCAGGATTAAACTTCAACATGAACTTCACAACTTCTGGGAAGACTTTTGCACTATCTGAAACCTGCCCCACCCCATCGCTCTGGGCATGAGATAGTGGCACAAGTACTCCCCAAACTTTGATCTGGAGAAGGGCCACGTGACACTTCACCCCTAAGATCAAGAACCTGAAATGTTATAATTCTTTACCTCAGGCAGGAGTAGGCCTGGCGTCAACTCTGTGCACCTAGGGACGGAGATGGAAAGGGAAACTTTGGAGTTCAGACTATGAACACCTATTCCAGAGAAGGTTTGCTGCCACCTGTGCTCCACAGTGCCCTTCTGCGTTCTAGTTCAATTTCAAAGGGGATGCTGAGCTCCCAAAAGGAAGCCTGGTGTACCCTCTGAGCCCCAGAGTAAGGGAAGCCCTAGATCAGTATGTAAAGGATATGTTGGAGCGAGGGATGATTGTGCCTTCAAAATCACCATTGGATTCTCCCATCCTCCTGGTCCCCAAGGCCAATGATGAGCTCCGCCCCTGTGTTGACTACTGCCGTTTAAACGCCATAACTGAAATGGACCCCTATGCCATCCTGCTGATGGCGAGCATCTCTCAGATGATTGCTGGAAGCCAAGTGTTCTCAAAGTTGAACCTGTTTGACGCCTTCAACCAAGTGCCAATGGTATCTGAGCACCAAGAATACATGGCCTTCAAGTGTCACCTAGGGGTATATGAGTACTGTGACAGTTGAGGTTTATCCTCAACATCACATTGTCCTGATCTTTTATAAGACAGGACAGGATGTTTTGGAAGGTGGAGGGAGTGAGAGAGCATTAGTCTTGGCTAGACCCCAGGTTGAGACTAAGCCTGGGGAAGGTTAACAGCTAGTTGTTTCACCAGGCCTGGGGTTGAACCAAATGGTTTTGAAGTAGGTGGTTTCTAGGTTAAAGGTGGATTCGAATCAGAATTGGAACGATTCTTGGGTATGGTGGTTCAGCCAAAACGGAATTTAATCCAGCCTAAAACAATTAAGTTTGCTTATGGCATGTTTTAAAAGACATAACTCAGGCATGGCTAATGAGCTTGATCTATTCTTGCAGCAGAGAGCTATAAGAGATAGGACTTGAGAATGGGAGGTTCTCTAGTTCCGTTTTTTAAATTGCCTAAATATATTAAATAAAGCCGTTCTTAAGCCTTGTCTATTTTTATTACTGTCTTCCGAGGTTTATATTGATTATTTAGTCTAACAGCGGCCATGTTTGGCCTATAAAAACAGGAGTTGGACTTTGAGAGCGAGATTGGGAAGGCTATCGCCTCCCTATACACCTTGTCTTGGAGTCAGAGCATGTTGCTGGGGGTAAGCATACTCGCAACTGTCCTCCAAGGGGTGTTTATCCGTGGCTCCTGTAGCACATGCACTAGGAGAATGGTCTCAGGGACCTTGTCTGCCCTTTGGTCATTGACTTGGGCCCTGCTTCCCAATTCATTCGTGGCTCACTGGAAGGAGCCAGTGCGTTACAAGTACAAGGTAATGCCTTTTGGTCTTAAGAACGCCCCAGCCGTTTTCCAGAAGACCATCAGCCATGCCCTGGGCGACTTGATTGGGAAATTCTGTGTCACATACATGGATGACATCCTGGTTTTCTCAAAATCTCATGAGATGCACATGGATGACATCAGGAAGGTCCTCAGGGCGCTGGTCAAGGTTAACCTGTGATTGAAGCCTTCAAATGTGAGTTCTACAAGGGCTCAGTATATTTCCTAGGAAACGTTGTATTTAATAAGGGAATGGCCATCTGCCCGGACAAGCTGACAGCGGTGAAGGAGTGGGCGGCACCAAAAGATAAGACAGGGGTGCACAGTTTTTTAGGGGTGGTGAATTTCATGAGGAGATTCACCAAGGACCTCTCTGAAACAGAAGCCCCACTTACCCAACTGACCAGGAAAGTCCCTTTTCAATGGGGAGAGGAAGAAGAGATGGCATTCAAGGCCATCAAGGAGGCCCTTCTCACAGTGCCAGTCCTAGCGCACCTGGATGCTGACTAACCATTCATTGTGGAGACAGATGCATTCAATTTCACTATTGGGGCGGTCCTCTTGCAGACAGGGGAGGATGGTTTGGAGCACCTGGTATGCTACTTTAACAGGAAGATTCTACCAGCAGAAACAAACTACCCCATCATTGACAAGGAACTCTTGGCAATCATCACAGCACTAATTGATTGGCAGCATCATCTGTTGTATGCCTGCCACCCATTCACGATCTGAACTAACCACAGGGCCCTTGAGTTCCACAAGATTTCCCATAGGATGAACCAGAGAGAATCCCGCTGGCACCTAGAGCTGTCACAATATGACTTCAATGTAGAATACAAGCCTGGAGAGAGCAAAATCACTCCCAGACCTACTTAGCTGGGACCTGAAAATGACCTTCACAAAAGAGGAGCTGGACGTGTTCAACAAGGCCACAATGCTCCTTCCCCATGTGTTTGCATTAATACAGGAAGAATGCTCCAACTTAAAGAGGATTTGGACAGTCCAACGTCACACCAAAATTGGGGACAAGGTCAGGAAAGAGATAGAGGAAGGGGATCCCAGCGAAGGCTACAAGAATTATAAGAAGGAGAGGGGCCTCATCCTGCATCATGACTGCCTATGGGTCCTGAAGCTCAAGATTCAAACTGAGTTAATGAAGTTATGTCATGACCACCCCATGGCAGGACACCCTAGTGTGGAAAAAACAATAGATCTGATATGCCAGAACTACTCCTGGCCAGGACTAGCGTTAACTGTGAGAGGGTATACTGCGCACTGCCTTACCTGTGCCCAATCAAAGACATCTTGAAGCAAACCTGAAGAGAAGTTGAAACCACTGAAGATTGCATGAATACTGTGAACCTCCCTTAGCGTGGATTTTATCACCAGGCTCCCAAAATTGGAGGGATATGATTTGGTCATGGTGGTAAAGGACCAACTAATGAAATATGCGAAGTTCTTCCCATGAACCTCTAAGGTCATTGCAAATGACATGGTGGAAATCTTCGTGAGGGAGGTCTTTGCCTGACACGAACTTCCAGATGAGATCATCTTGGACAGTGGTCCATAGTTTATCTCTAGGTTTTGGGATCACCTCCTGAAAAATCTTAAGACTAAATCATGTCGTTCCTCCACTTACCATTCCCAATTGGATGGCCAGATGGAAAGGGTCAATCAGACCTTTGAACAGTACCTACGGTGCCACCTCACCACATGACAAGATCATTGGATCAAGTGGATTAGAATTTCACAGTTCACGTACAACAACCTGACACACTCATCAACTGGTATGTCCCCCTTTTTCACAAACCACGGGTATCACCCATTGTTGTTAGAGGGACTCGCTGGGGGAATGATTTTTTTGGCGTATGATTTAGTGAATGGAATGAGGGAAAATCTGAAGATATTAAGAGACAACCTGGAGAAGGCGGTGGAGGCTCAGAAGAGGAAGGTGGATGCACATTGCCTTGAGGCTCTGCCACTCAAAGAGGGGAATTATATTGTAACAAATGTTAAGCACTACACACACCAGAGACAGTGTAGGAAGTTTAGACCTGTCAACCTAGGACCTTACAAGGATCTCAGACAGGTGAATGTGGTGGCATATGAGTTAGATTTACAGAAGGATCGTGCACACACCCAGTTTTGCATGTTTCGCAGCTCAAGAAATTTGAAGGTCCCATACCAGCAAAGCTGGAGCTAGTCCAGTCAGACAACCCTGGAGAGGCGGAATACAAGGTGGAGGAAATCCTGGATACTAAGATCACTCGCAAAAAGTGATGGTACTTGGTAAAATGGGTCAGCTACCCAATAGAAGAATCCTCCTGGAAAACAGCCGCCAATTGCGCCAACTGTCCCCAGAATGTTGTGGAATTATGGGGGCGCAGGGGGCTCATTTCTGAGGGGGTGATGTGACGGTTAAGGTGCTGCCAACTGCCACATAGAACCAGCCCCCCTAAGGCAGGGATTGGGACTCAAAATATTATTGATAATGATTATAAAGTCATAGGGTTTGCGGGCAGTGACCCTCATAAATGGCATTCTGATAAATCAGATGCCAACAAATTGAATAAACTTCAAATTGGAGGTGGAAAGGGCCAACGTAAATGGCATGCAGGCCATTCAAAGACACCACCTGAAATATGCTGAAATGAGAAATAATGAGGACAATGGCAAAGGGCAGCCCAGCAAATAAGGGGCTGCCAAGCCAAATTATACCAAAAGCAGTAACATCAAGAACCACAGCAATGGGCAGCTCAGCAAATCAGGATTTGCCAAGCAATACACAGCTAATCAAAAATATTAAGAGCAATGGCGAAGGGCAGCCCAGTGAATTATGGGCTGTCAAGCTGAGATAAGTTAAATTTGGAAGTAATGTCAACATGGAGATGCCAAGCTCTGATTTGTCCTCAACAAATGAAATTAAATGCAGAAAAGTTTTCTAACGCCTGAGGTACCTAACAATTGGTCTAGAACGGGCCTAGTCAGGAATTTCAGGGGCTGAGATTCTCAAAATAGGCTCATGAATAGCCCACCGCCCATAGAATCCATGGGAACAAATTCCCCCATATCCCCTGTTCCCTAACATAAATACAACCAGACAAAGGTGTTTAAGACAATTTCATCTTCTAATATATAAAAACAACCCTAAAGATTGGAAATAAAATTTTAAATCTTAAAATCATTTATTCAGATTTTGGAGGAAAACCCTGGATTTTGAGCGAAAAATAGACCATTCCTTGGACTTTGACAGAGCAGTTTCCTCTTTTTAAACACTCTCTGGTGGACAGACTGTTCTCCTCAGTGTTAGCATTGTCCTTACCATATTCCAAGGATATCTCAATAATTGTTCATCAAGCCAACGAACAAAGGACCTGACCACAGCAGCACTTTCATGTTTGTGGGCTCTCAATTGGGCTCTTTTGCCTAACTGTTTCATTGCAATGTGGAAGGACCCCATTTGTCACATAATCCATTTTAGTTTTAACTTGTGATAAAATAATTAGCTGGCATTTTATTATAAAACTCTCTAACTTTAGCACTGAAACTTTTGTATTCATTTTTCTAAGATTTAACTTTGATATATAGAGATATACACTAAAATAAGCGCATGATAGCTTGGAAACCAAATTTAACTGCTTATACTATATACAACACATCTTTGTTACCTGAACAGCGTTGACATAGTTTATTATAGACTTATAAAAAAAGTTGCTTACATAACATTGATAGTTTTATAGCAATTTTCATAAATTTAATTATTAAATAGAGTAAACTAACATATAAATTGTATCTGTAAATGGTAAAGGCTAAATTGAAATTCAGCTAAAATTTCATTACTCTTAGCTACATTTTATTACAAAAAAATTAAGAGTGGTATTTAGTAGCAGCAAAAGTATAAAAGTTGGACTTGATGATAACAGACCTAAGTTATTGTTTAATAAGTACTATACTTTAAAAAAAGAAAAAAGTATTTTAGGTGGGTTGACCTTGGGACAAATATACCTCATTGAGAATTTTTCTAGGCAGTACAGGTTTCAAAATTGTATTGAACAAAACCTGCACTAGGGTGGCTGCAGGAATTACCCTACCAGGCTAACTACCCTTAAAAGTACTATACTTTAAATAATGTCATTAACATAAATTTTAGTTTACTTTACCAATATTTTATTGTTTAAAAGTTTAGATTCCATAAATTGTATGTGAAAATAGATAAATATATAAATTACCATTTGTTTTAATTGGATTTGATATCATATATATGAAGTATTAAGAGCCTGTATAATCTAGTACTAAAAAAGAGCCTGTATAATAATATGTTATTTGACACTTTTTTAACAATAAAGCCAATATAAGAGTAGATAATATCTTAAAATTTTGTAACTTCTTATTAGAGATGCCAAAAAGCTTGTAGATAAGTAAAACTTTTTTATAAAAAGTTTAAGCGTTTATAATTAATAAATCACAGACAGGGTAATCTTATTAAGCTATGCCTTAACTTTAGCGTAGTAAAACTAAAATCATCTAATAAACTAATAAAAAGTATTATATTTCTCTCTAACTTTTTAAAGAAATAAGTTATACTTTAGATCTATCTATCTTTCTTTATACTTTTTAGCTTATTGTCAACATGATAATTATAGTTTGTCTAAACAGATGTCTAAACATATAAATTTAGTGAGGAAAGGGGAGGATACCCCAGTGGTAGAATTTGGACCCTCTACCACTGCCTCCTCAAATTTGATCCCAATCAATGAACTTTGGGTAGGGGACAATTATGACTGTGTTAGCGTTGCACACCAATGCCCTGAACTGAGATAGCAAATAGCAAAGGCGGTCCATGGAGTTCCTGGCCTATCATATGCCACGCATGGAGGTTTTCTGGGTTTTATCCTCCTATCCTATTCAATTTAATCTCCCCCTAAATGGTGCAGTATCATCCCCAGGTCATTCCACCTCAAATAAAATTTAAATTAAATTTAGTGAGGAATGTGCTCTTTACTTAACACAAAGAAAAAGATACATAACATTATCTCCAATACATTATAAATATGTAAATATTATAATTTTCCAATTAACGCTATACATCTTCTGCATATAGAATTATATTTCATAACATCAGATAACTTTGCAGTACTTGAAGATAACAGTGCTCACCATAGATAATTTCTTTAGTTGACATAGATAAAGTAATTTCCATATTTTAAAAAGTAGTTTAAAAAATCTCTTTGACCGCTCAAAGTCACTTTTGAGAGATTTTAAATTTAAGTTTATTTATCCACAGCCATCTGCCCAAACCTATTCTTTGATGTCCTTGGCTCTGCCGCCTGCCACCCCAGTGTGAGGCAGCAGTGCACCCCCACCTAGCGTTTTCCGCCCTGCAGGCAAGCGCGTTTGGATGGGCTCAAACAGCCCGCCCACTGCTTCCAACCGTTTTGTCCCCCCACGGGACTTAGCGCTCCACCTGGCGCGCGTCCACCCTTCTCGCCCCATCCTCTAGCCCTCCCTCGCTCTGCTATTCGCTATTGCCTCAGAGTGGACTATGGGCGTTTGTTCCCATATGCCAATAAGGCAATTATTGACCTAGCCACTACAGCCTTTGCGCCAGCTGGCTTTATAGACTTCCGCCCTTTTAAGGGCTACTTTGACGTTGGGTTCCAATCTGAGGAGGATGCTGAAGTGGCAGCACAAACTCCTCTAATTTATAAAAAAACCCCATTCCCACAACCCGTACTCGCCTCCCTTCAGACACCATGCTAGTGGTATCCTTTGCAAATCTCCCATCCCACCTTCCACCCCCAGGTTTTGTATGACCAGTTGGTCGCAGGGCTTATGGCTTATGGCACTCAGCCCAACCTCATCTTTGCCATTCCATCTGGTGTGGAACGCCTTGCTGCTCCTCATGCAACAGCCACCATCATTCCACACCACCCTACCATAGCCCAACAAATCCCACCCCGCGCTAGTGTGGCTGCAGCGCCTGATCATTTCTTTTGGGCTCGGGTCAATGATGGTAGGCAGATTTGTTCCCTCTGCTTTGGCCTCAACCATGCAAAAAGAGCGTGCCCTAAGGCCAAATCCGCTGCTGCAGCTTCTGAGCCCCCCTCTGGAGATTCAGTATGGGGCGCTTTGCTGCCCCCTCCCACCCTCCAATCTCATTCAGTGGGCCCAAATGGAAAATCAGCCCCACCCAAAACCTCCATCCTCACTCTCCCACCTAAATCTACACCAGCCAATCAGAGCAATGCTTGGACCAACATTTGCACCCAAGCAGCTGCCCATTCGCCCAATCCTACCCACTCAAATTTAAACGCCACTATTCCAGTGAACCAAAAATCCATGGGATCTATTGGCTGAAACTGACAAATCAGGTGATGTCCTCATTAGTAAGCATACAGGTCAACCTCTCTGCCATGGCAATTATGGTCGGGCAGAAATTTTCTTCCCAACTTCGATGAAACCCCTACCCCTCGCCATTTTGCTCCTCTACCCAATACAGCCCCCTTCCAAAGTGACCACCAGCTCGCCTTAGCTGCAGTGGCCTCTCCTCATTGCCCAAAACTACACACCGCGGTGGCCCAGTCAGTGGCTCAGCTCCAGCATGGCCTGCCCACCATCTTCTTCCCCCTTGAATTCCCTAAATCTCCCTGCAGTGACATCTCAAAACTATTTGATGATGCTGAAATCGCTGTTATGAATGTCACAACGCTTGCTTCATTCAACCCCTCAGCCAAAATCACCTGCCACAGTATCTCCCTTTTCACCCAACTTCCTGAAGCCCGCAAAGAAGCTGAAGTTCTTCTCGCAGCTTTTGTTGAAACACTTTCCCATCATTATCTTGATGCAGAAGTGGAAAACTCCTACTACGCTGACCTCAGCCCCCACTATGAAGATGCCCCAACGCCCTGGCTCTCTGCTCTGATCCAGTACTGTAACCAACACCCCTTGATTGAGGCGGGTCTTTATGAAAACCAACCCCTGACCCCTCCTCACCCTCTGCCATGGTGGGTTAAGCAGTTTCTGCTTCCCACCTGGTTAGTAGTTTGTTTTGTCATTTTGAGTGTTGTGATCAGTACTGTCCGTCCCCTGGTTGGCGTACCTCAAATAAATCAAAAAAGTAGTTTAAAGTTGGTAAAAACCAATGGTAAGATCTGACTAAATAATTTGATCAATTGTTATTTAGCATCTGTACATCTGCTCATAATATCATAGAAATGGTTTAACGTTTAACCTTTGCAAAGATAACAAGATTTTTAATAAGCTTCTTGACATGTATACATTATATTATACTTAATGAGCTTATTTAGAATTACACAAAGCTCCTTTTTTCTAATATTTTATCATAAACTCTAAAACCTTTATTGCTTCAACTTAACATACAAACAATATATTTAATAGATTAATTATCAGGTATCATAAATGAACCACTAATACTTTGAGCATGGATTAGCCATTAACACCTAAGCTGAGTTTGACACTCATTAATTAAGGATAGTACTAAGTAATTCTAACGCTATACTTTAGTTTATATAGAAACTTGTTAATTATGATATAAATTTTTAGTTTTTTTATATCTAGTGTATGCAATTAAATAAGATCTTAATATGTAATGTTAAATCTGATAATTCATAAGAATGCTAATGCAAAACAGAGATGTATGTGATATATATATAAATGGATGTTGTTATATATATTTGATAGTTATAGATTCTAAAACCGTTTTATCAATCACCATGAAAGTTGGCATATATTTAAGTATTTTTTCATGGAGAAGGTTATAAATTTTAAAAATTATTATTTTCATATTAAAAAGTTATAATTGTAACAAGTGAAAATCTTATATGTTTTTTAAAGTAATCAGTATAATGTTATGGCTGAGCAGTTAAATTTTTGGTTGATTGGTTATTTTAAATGGTTTTTTAAGTGGTTAGTGGTCATTTGGCTAATTAGCAAGTTAATATAAATCAAAACTTTGAATCAAATAACCAATTAATTTTATGAATACTTCCTCTTGAATAATTGGCTCATCTTTCGGCTCTAAACTTAAATTTTATAAAGGTCAGTTGTTTGAATTCTGACACAATCCCTTTTATTTAATTACTTTTTGTCATTTATTTTAAATCTATTTAGCTGTTTATTCAAGGTAAGCTGACCAGGGTAAAGATATTACTGAAAAGAGAATAAACTATATCTATATATTCAAAATGAATGTATGTTTCTTTATTTGTTTCTTTGTCCCATATGCGTTCTTAGACCATTCATCTAATTATGATGAAACTTTGGTGAGTTGTTTTGAGCATGCATGCAAAGGTTTTTATATTTAAAAATTATTTTTTATAGTAAAATGAAAAATTTTATATGTAAAATGTGAAAATCCTATATTTTCTTGACAATATTTGCTATATTGTTATGGCTGAGCAGTTTGGTAATTGGTTGATTTGATAATAAATGGTTTTGTTAAGTGGTTAGTGGTTATTTAGCTAATTAGCAAGTTAATCTAAATATAAACTTTAAATCAAAAACCCAATTGATTTTGCAACTACTTCCTCTAGCATAATTGGCTAAGCTTTTGGCTTTTACCTTAAATTTTATAGAGGTTAGTTATTTGATTCTAGTGCAATTACTTTTATTATACACTTTTTATATTTAATTTAAATCTATATAGATGTTTATTCAAGGTAAGCTGAGCAGGTGACAGAATTACCAAAACGATAATATAAAATAAAATGGGCTGAAATGCTCAACTGAGAAAAATGTCACCAAAACCTAACTTAAACCAACTAAACAGGCTGTCAACATCAAACTGTTAGATGACCATGGCGGAGGGGGAAGGGGGTCAGGGGGCTCCTCACTTAAAAAATTAGCAATGTTTGGGCCCAAACAGAAAGTAATGGAGATTTAAATCTTTCTTACCTATATATATAAGAGAAATACCACTAACTGACTCATCACAAAAAATCCAAAAAAAGTACCAATATAGAAACTTGAAATTAGGTATGTAGTTTCCTTGTATGATGTAGGAGAGCATTAAGAAGGATTTTTGAAAATCTAAAGTGATATAAAAAGTTTTATTTATAACAAAAGAATATCCTATATGTTACATCGATGAATCCCCCTCGGGTTGGGACCATCTAGTACTAAAAAATATCCTATATGTTCTGATGGTATTTGCTATATATTGTTATGGATGAGAGTTTAATCTATAATATAAATTAAGATAATCAATTTGGATCATCTAAAATTCTATAGATACTGTAGCAAAGCACAGGTAACTCTGCTAGTTATCTATAAAAAATAAATGTCAAATTTAAGAGCGTTATAGATGTTATATAGAATATTGATAGCTTGTAAAAAATTTATAAAATTTTTATGATTAAAGATAACTAATTATAAGAATATTTATAAAGCTACATTTTGTCTGAATTACTATAAAATACACAAAATAACATTTAGTATTATATAAGTAGGCTATTGGGACCATCTAGTACTAAAAAAATTATATAAGTAGGCTATTTGTAGTATAAACTAATTTGTTCTTTATAGTTAAAAAAGAGGAGTAGTAGCATAGTGGGGTGGTCTTTGCTCCACTATGGGTTGGGTTTTGATTGAAACAGGTTCAAAACCAGCTCAAGCTAAAAAACATGGCATGGTGTATTTGTCCCAAGGTCAACTTGCCTTGTTTACTTTTATAGTTATAAATAAAAAAGAAAAACCAAGATCATGTTATTATTAATCAAGTATTAGTTATTACCAAGTGATAGATAAATATTACTAATGCTAGCTTTATACTTATAAAGAGTGTATCTACCTAAAAAATGCTCTTAAAAGTATGAAGTAATTGAGAAATTATGAATACTCAATAAAATCCTTTTTGAAGTCAGCGCCATATTTCAACTGCCTTATAATAGGCATATTTTTAATATATCTACTAAGCACTGTATATTCTAAGTTGCTTATAGTTTATACTAGGATCCAATCCAATATAAGTTTTAAATTTTGATGTTTAAGAAAATTATATATATAAGTTAGGTTGGAAGATGGCGCCAACTTTAAAAAGGGTTTTATTGAGTATTCATTATTTCTCAATTCTTACATACTTTTTAGCCTTTTTTTTCAGGAGGTTTTTTTACAAAAAAATGAAGGCAATTTTTTTTCCTAAAAAATTTAATGCATTTTTATAAAGTGGTGTTTTTCCCATTTTTTTTAAAAATCCACTATCCCTATGTATCATTTTTATACTTTACTATTTCTATACAAAACTAAAATCCTTGTATATATAATATTGTATCTATAACAACTATACTTATAATTTTATTTTTTTAATTTTTTTGAATTTATTGGTTGATCTATGCTAAATTTACTGATCACCATCTACAATAATTCATTTTACTAATTAAGTTAATTTTATTGGTCAATCTATGCTAAAACTACTGATCTCCATATACAATTTTTCATTTCATTAGATTTAGTTTCTTTTTTTATTGGTAAAATTAAGCAAAAACAATATGCATCTTTAATAATTTAAGCTCATCACGCTATGATCTCATATATTCCTGGATATTGAACATACTCCCAGCCATAGGTCATATATAAAGTAAAAAGTTAAATTTAAACTATCACTTCACCAATGTCAGAATTAAGTTTATCAGGCAATGTATCAGTCTCACAAATTGAAATCCATTGCTTCTAGTCTATTCAAATAAACATAATAAACTAATGTACAGTTACTGGACCAATTTATGAATAATAATCTTTATATCACTAATCTTACTTTTTAAATCAAAAGTGACCAAACAAGACCAGAGAGAATATACCACCTGCTAGTATGTTACTGCGCCTATAGAGCAGTACCCCACACCCACCAACAAGATAGCACAAGTAGGACTCTCCGCCCATCAGTGCTAAGCACAAAGAAATGGAAGTCCTGCTTCCACTCCAACAGTTTTATCAATACTCAGTAAAGTATGCCATGATGGTATATAATCCACCAGATGCCTTTATGCTGACTCCACCCACAGGGATATTGGCAACGGTGCCCATTCACCTCAAAATGAAATGGCACCTACTCACACATCTAAGCGGTGCTCTATTATATATATAAAGCCTTTTTAAGCATGCCAATATGGAAATTGACTCCATCAGATCATTTTCTGCCACTGACGTGCATAATGCTGTCAGTGATGGTACCCAATTACATCAGGGTGAATTGGCACCCTCCCCGGCGTGCAATGCTCCTAATATTTTTGAAATGATGCCAACTGAGATACAAACCCTAGCAACACAGACTGCAGCCCATCAGGGTCATAAGGGCTCCCCAATGGTAGGGTCACTATATGCTGCCCCTACTAAGCCCACTGGACTTACCAAAGAGAGTTCTTGAAGGGCGCAGCAAAACTAAGTCTATCAGTCTTGGGTAAATTTACCAGCGTCTCTCAACTTGGCTGCATGACCAATTTCATTCAAAAAAGTTCCAGACAAAAGTCCACAATGATGTTACTGTTGCATTGGGATCTGATTCGGACACAATCTGCACAGAACAATATCCTAGTTTTTTCAAATCTCCAACAAATCTTTAGTTGGGTCAGGGCCACTTCTCAGAAAAAAAAAACAATCCACTTTCCTACCTAAATTGTCAGGTCATATATCCAACAAATTTCAGTTGGATGAGGGGACTGTCACCATCAAATTTCACACTGCTCGCTCACCCAATTCATTGGGCTGAAAACTGAGGTGGTAACAGTAGCATCAGGAACTGAATCTGATAAATCAGACAATTAGGTTAATTTGTCAAAAAATCGAAAATCTTGCCAGAGGGATCAACTACCACCACATTGGACAAGCTGTCATCCAGAGCTCCCCATAAAGTATACACCCATGCGAAATGATATGCTTGTGCATTCTGGTGTGTCTATCAAAAATAAAGTAGTGGGAGGTACTTCAGTTCCTATACTCCACGGTAATTAAGTGGATTATGAGAGACATTATGCCTGGCATTGCTGCCCTTTGGAGAGACCATAAGCTCTCCGTCAATACCACCAAATTCTGGCTAGATACCCGAATCATGCTGGACATGGCGATATATTTAAATCTTCGTGGGTTTGTACCAAAGATGCACTCAAGTGGATGAAACTTTTTCTCAATCACCAAGCCATAGAGGCTGCCATTTAAGATGATCTGAAGCCCATGGATGCAAGGGCCTGGATGGAAGATGACATCAATATCCTTAACATAATGGAATACTCCAAAGCCAGAGTACCAAATAAAAGCGACCAGGCTATTGGGAGTTTGGGCCTCCTACCAACAGAACTTACTACATATGTGAAATTCTTTCCAAACGTTTCAACCACCCTAAAATAGGCTCACTGTGCTCTTACAGTTAAAATATCTTTGGAATGGTATAACACCATGTTCTCCCCCAAAGAGGCCAACTGTGGATTTCAGCTAGGTTCAATGCTACCAAAGCCTTGCACTGGTCATATAACCGCATTCTACTGGCTACTGCATATGAACTGATGAAGGAAGTTTGGATAAAGGAGAAGGCTGTAGAGTTGGGGGCCCTTCTGAGATTTCTCTCCAGAGGAGGCCATCAACTGGTGCATCAATGGGTTTACCTCTTTGGAAATGAAATACTGGTTCTGGGCAGCACCATTATTGAGCAGGTTCAATAGTGAGCAGATCTGGGAATAACAAAGATAATCCATGAGACACTCCATGGCTGTGCATTACCCATTTTTAAGATGGAAAATCTGGAAGGACTTCACCACACTTGCCAAGGCGGCTGACTGAAACGCATTGGGGTTCACACCTGAATCTGCTCATCCGTGGATGGAACATGAGGTTTCTCCACAAGCAGCAGCAGTAATGATGGGGTTACAACTATCAACCTTGGGTGCAAGTGGCTCAAAATGGACATTCAAATTGAAACCATTTGGGACTTAGAAAAGTCCGTCCAGGAGCCATCCGTTGTCTCCCCAAATTTTTGAAGACTTTTCTCGCACAAAGGCTTTCTAGGGGAGTGAAGCAGACGTTCCTGACGCCATGAAGAGAACCTTCACTGATGGGGGCTGGAAAAGCATCACGGTGAGGGACTGGTACCAGCGTAAGTCTCACGCTGGAGGCCCTTCAACAGTACCTGCATCCACTGTGTGGGTTTGGAGCCTCCCTCCACTGGTACCATCTGGGGATCTTGCTGGCTGACGCCTTGGCTGGCAAATCTTGAAGATCAGAGAGGCAATGGCCTGGAATATAAACTGACATGGTATTAACATACTGCAGTTCAAAGCTTTCTGAATTGGGGGTTTAGCCTTGATAAATTGCTCAGTTGGATTATTAAAGGTAAAACCCAGCCAACTCACCAAAACCCATCCAAAAATCGAAGTCATATAGCATTTCAGAAGCCCAATCCATTGAGAACTCATGGAATGGGGCTGGAAGCTACATTGGTTACATCTGCCAACTTATCTTCCAAAGACTTTATGGATTGTCAGGCAACTAAGTCATACCTCAAAGATGCTATATGAATCCGCTTGCAGCTGGAGGAGGAGTGGTCTGGCTTAAAAAATCAATTTACCATGATTTTGACAACATCTTGACAGGAGGGGACTTCAATCACCACTGAGTACCTGAACGCATGTATATTGACAGTGCACTCTAGGTAAGCTCAACTGGAAGAAACTCCTTGAGGTTGAGATCAAATACAAAGGTGTATAACTACAAACAGAACTGATCTGTTACATGAATCAAACCACCCAGTGGGTTATGTTTCAAAATCTGTCAATGGATCAGGAAAGAGAATGGGTACAAGTGGAAGTCCATACCAGCCTTTCATACTATGGGGAAGTTTGGGAATTTAGGAAGGCCAGAGGTGATTATATTGCTAAATGCATTTGCCCTCAAATTGTGGAGGCGCTCTAGGAACAGGCTCCATGGATGAAGTTAAATAAAATCGGTCTTCACCAGTTCATCTGCCTGCCCAGTCTCAGCGAGCTGTTTATGTGGAACAGGAAGAAGCAAAAAAATGTGCCAGTTCTGCTATCAGAACAGCTACACGATATCCTAGTGTTACCATAAGATGGGGAAAACCCATGTGAATATGACTATGATCCTGTTGGAAGTCTCACTAAAGTTAAGATGAAAACCTTCCTCCATCTCAAAGCCAAGGAATGGCTCCTGAGGAACCTAATGGAGGTTGTGGACATGAAGCATCTGCAACAGGAGCTGGACATTGCCCATAAGGAAGTATGGGCGAGGGAGGCGGCCAAGCAACCTGAAATGGATGATGAACCCTTCACAAACCCCAACCCTGCGGTGCATAAAATGTACAAAGGGATGGGCCCAGACCCAGTTGCACACCACCCATCAAATGTGGAGTGTACGGTTTGAGAGGAGGCGCGCTGGAAAAAAGTCAGCCCAAAAAGTTATAAAAGACGCGCCAACTGCTGCCTGATATAAAAATCTGTCAAATAAGCCCAGCAAGCAAAAATAGGGTAAGAAGTCAGCACAAACAGTCAGCAAAAAACCTAGTACCAACAAAAAATCACCCTCTGGGGAGGCGTAGAAAACGGAGTGGCTTCACGCCCCCCACAAAAAGTACCCATTCCACAAAAAATCCAAAATTGTGTCTGGTAAGCATTCAGTGAGAGTTGCTGCCATTCCTGTTCATGCTGGAGTGTCAAAAACGCTCCTTAAGTTGGTGCTCAAACTGTCGCCATTATCAATCGACCAGGAGACAGGGATAGTTACGGATTTTCAGGAGCATAAAATTCCAAGCAATAAAATAACCATGCCCACCAACTGCCTCGCAAAGTGCCAACTGCCTTGCACTCACCCTTGGTGACCACAGTCATCAAAGTACCAACCTTTGTTTGTGATTCCATTTATAACCTGGACAACCCCAACCATCCTTGTACCCATAGGTCAGGCGACCAGAAATTATTATACTGACAACAATGATTGGGGGATGGCGCACATAAAGATGAAGAGGAGGAAGTTACTCAATTCTAAATCATGAATATAATTAATCAAAGCTTAATTTCAGTGATGCAAGTAGGCAGAAAAATGAAATGGTGCCAAACTCAAACTGCAATGCAAAGAGCCACCTGTAATCCCTTCAAATAGGGCGTTAAGCCCTTTGGATGGATTATGTGGCCATTATTGCACTTAACAAGAAAATTGACCTGGTATTTATTGAGGAGACTCATGCTGGATGGATATTAGTGGCCAAAGCCACTGATAGAGAAACCAGAAAGAGCTTCTGAGTGATAGCAGTGTACGCCTTACAAAGCTTCATAAGATAACTTTTTAGAAATTTTTATTAAAGTGACAGCTGAAGAAACTACAATCATAGCAGGAGACCTGAACTGTTGGACGATTATGAGTTGGGATACGTTCCCAATGAGTGAGCGCCCCAACCATGGGGCCAAGAATGTTCTAGAGTACCTGGTCAAGTTGATAATGTGCCTTACGATTGATGAAGAGGACAACGACCCCTCTAACCTCACAAGGTGGTCATATGATTCTAGAGGAGCACCACAGACAGGTCTGAACCTGGACTACATGCTCGTGTCATCTGACCTCAAGTTGCTGACGTCTAATAGCAAATTCATCATAAACTCTGGAAAGCAATCATATTGTTGTCCATGTGAAAATTGACCTGGATGAACACCTGAATAACTGATAATTACATATTGTACCAGCCTTGCTAAGGGATGGGGAGTGGCACTGAACAATTGACACTGACCTTGATTGACTGGTTGCTTACTTAAATCGTCAACCAGGAATTGATCCCCTGGAACGATGGGTCCAAATAAAAGAGAAATTCAAGTGGGATAGCATTAAGTTTGAGAAAGAAAAAGCCTCCAAAAGAACTACCACCACAAAGCACCTAAAGGATGCCTTGGATAACCTGATGCTTTTCCAACGTGACAGCAAAGAAAGGTGGATCAACTACCAAATGACACAAACACAATTTGTCTTTAATGTGTAAACATGATGTGGAGCGCTGTGTGAATGCTACCTATTGGTATCAAAGCCTCACTGGGATGATGACCAAAGAGGGCCTGGTTTCCCTAAAGGAAATCCGATATAAAGCTAAAATACAACAAGTGGAAACCCAGTTAGGCGAAGTATCCTATGATCCTGAAATAATTAAGAGTGAGATCAAAAGTTTCTACAGCAAATTATTCTTGTACTGCGAGATGAGAAATGCAGCAAATGAAGACCAAAATAACCTGGCCAAGCCGGAACTTGGGGCCTGCTTACCCAATGATGTCCAAAGGTTAACTGCCGAAAATACAATTAAAGAATTTAAGTGAGAATTAAAGGAGTTGCCAAAGAAGAAATCCTCAGGCCCAATAATATGTATGCAGAAATTACACCGCTTCCCATGACTGCATTATGCAGGAGCTTGACAGCCTTTTCAACTCCTGCCTGCAAACCAGATGCCAGATTCTTGGGGGCTAGGAGACCCATATTTTACTTCTATATAAGAAGGAGATCCAATGCTAACTTCAGAACTGGCTTGATAGCCTTGTTCAACGCTGACTAAAAACTTCTAACGCGCAAATTATCAAAATAGGCTTGTGCCAATTGCACCGCATACCCTCCATCAGGCCCAGAATGGTTTCATCAAGGGATGAACAATCTGGACAGTATTTGGACTGTCCAGAATGTGCTACAGGACTGATGTGGATCCAAACAAGGGTTGTCTTATGTTTCTTGACATGGAGAAGGCCTACAATTGGGTAGTGTGGCCCTTCTTGAACGCGGCGTTGGAGGCGGTGGGTATACCCAATGCTTTCCGCTCCTGGACCTTGCCGTAGTATTCATGTCAGAAAAAAGTGATTGCTTTTGACAGACTTACCAATGATATCCCGATCAACTGGTCTTTGCCAAAGCAATCACATGTTGCCAATCCTATTCAAATTTTGCAGCCAACATCCTCTTAGCAGCAGATGCAAAACTCTGGGGCATCGTCCACCCCAACCAGTGGCCAATGAAAATGCAAGCCTTAGTTGAGAACACCATAGTAGGGATCAGCTCTCTGGATGACCTTAAAGGCGCTGAAGAGCTCCTGATCCTATACCAATCATCACTGAATATAAAGATTAACCTGGACAAACCTATTGTAATGAGTATCAGTGTGCCCAATTTCAGCCCACCTTCTGATCAAGCGCCAATCCAGAACACCCAGAAAATCTGCTACCTTGGAATTTTATTCAACAATAAGGGTCTGGTGGTACTTGATACCGAACAGGAGGTACTGTCAATTCTGTCAGCCCATATGGCCTTCTGGAAACATATATGCCTCATTCTTGAGGAAAAAGGGATGGCTGTAAATGTCTTAAGCTTTCTCAAAACTCTTTTACTTCAACAACATGCTTCTAATGAGCCTGATCCTGGAGCAGAAAATCAAGGCTCTGCTTTGCACCTTCCTCTGGTTCAAAGCAAAAGAAGTGCCAATGACCCTCAATACCCTAATAAACAAAGCGCAAAGGGGTAATGTGCCTTCTTGATTTTGAGTCCCATGAAAGAGGATATGGGCCAAATCCTTCCTCCAATTGGTGTAAAAGCACATGTGCTGGCTGACCCTAGTGTTGAGATTTTTGCCCATATTCCCAGCCTGCTAGATTACCTGGTATCACTAGGGGAAAATTCCCTAAGGCGAAGTGAATCAGAAATCAGTTGGCCCGAGTTTTGGAAGAACTATGTTTGGGGGATTTTAAAGAATTTGTCTGGTCGTATCCATTGGGGATTGATCCAGATGAATGCCTAATATCTCATTGGGCAGAGCGGCCAACGAAATAAGGGCATCTGATAGTGATTAACTATCAGGTGTACCAGTTTGGGATCTGTCAGGTTTCATCACTGACTGATTGAGAATGTTTAATGAGTTGTGAGGCGAGTGATGCCACCTGCAACTAGCAAATAGATTGGTTGGTGAAGTGACCTGCCATAATGGGTAATAAGTCCCATTACCTAATCAGGTCGCTAGCCAATTATGGTTGATTCACTTGAATCGAGAGGAAAACGTTAGGGACACGTTTTCTGACTCTTTCCATTTGAGGTCTTGAGGATGTCCAATGACGGAATCCTAGCCAGGATAGGGAAGACCATCGCTGCTAAGATGAGGATGGGTATTTAACACCAACGGCTGCCATTTCATCAAAGAGGTGTCAACTGAGGGTTAGACAGCCGAATTCCCCACTATATAATTCCCTATGATTTACTATAATAAAAAAAGTAGCTTTACATAATTCAGAGTTTATATTAGTTATATTATTGATTCAGTGTATAATTAGACTATCAGCTTCTATTGTGTTGTTCTATCTCAAGGACATTGTTGCAGAAGGAAATAATTGGATGAATCTCAGAGAGAAGAGTAAAGATCTAAGTGGGGATCTAGAGACAAAGAAACCACAATCAGGGATAGCTGCTGACTGTGTGTTGGGCTGAGAGAGACTGTCACCGGGGTATATTAGTGAAGATCAGGTGGACAAGAGTATAGGGAATGAATCCATACAATTACAACTTTATTAGTATTTGATCGGAAATACTGGCCAAGCGTTGGGCCAAAATATAGTTCAAGTTCAACTACAGATGATAGTCTCCATACTATTATCACTTTGTAATACATTCTACACAACGTGACGAAGTGCACGAGGAAACTGAACCTGTGCAGTAAAAAGTTTACTGGGTTGCAGGCTGAAAATCAACCTAGAGTAAACTTTTACAATTTGGTGCTCACTACAGGGGTAGTTGAGTTGAAGAATATAGAATATGATGTTCTATGAAGAAGGTTCTAATTTTTGAAATAAATTACTGAAGGAAGTAACAAAGATAGAACGTGAAGAGGATCACGTTCAGTGGCTTTCACCCAGCTCAGCAATGGAGCTTTGAGTGAAGCAAATCGAAGATACTCAAGTTTAGGGAAAAGGACTTTCAGCCTAGATATGGAACTATCTAGTGCTGCAAGGAAACCAGTTCCACCAGACATCTATTTGAGATGAAGAGTAACAGCAGGGCCAACTTGGGTTGGAATTGGGCCCACTGGAAATAGTCCCAAGAAAAAGTAGAATCAACTCAGGTTGAAATTATGTCCGCTTTAAATAGTCCTGAGGAGTGAGTGTTTAGATGAGGCATTGGATAGGAAGCAATCAATCTGGAGAATTGGATTGACATACCAATGAAGAGATGAAGTCAAAATAGGAAATGATTGATCCAAGATAGTGGAGAAAATCATTTGACTTAATAACACTCAACCAATGATCAGAAGTTACTTCAGACAAGTTCATCAATTTAGGATAAATTAGATGAAGCTAACGAGGCCAGAACGACCTATGTAATTAGGGATGGCCATCAATGCCAAAAATCATTTTCAGGAGTAAACGATCTGAACAATCGAATGAAACTATTGGCTAATGAGATACAAAGATCCAAAAATCAGTTGCCAAAATAAGGATGAAACTATGACCGGTTGGAAAAATAACCAGTCGGGATTAAGGGCCTAATATACAAGAGTATTGCCAAAAGTTGGCAAGTGTAGCCTCTATGAGAAGAAACAGCGCTGCTGAGTCTTAAAGTGAAGAAGGTCAATACTAATTGGAAGTATTGATCCTAAGAGAAAATAGTTGCAATGTTCCCAGCGGGCCTCTGAACCATTAAATGGTTATGTCCTGAGATTTTGGTCAAGTCCCAGAAGGGGAACACTGAACCAAATGGTTGGTTGAATCTTAAGAGGATAAGATTTTAAACCATGATATCTGGTAGGTTTAATTATCTAGGACCCAGTTTGGATGAAGGGGAAAAGAAGGACCTCTGAGTCTTTTTGTAGGTTGCAAGTCACATTGCAAAAGAAAAATACAAAAAATATATAAAATATTAAAATATGGATTTTTATGGTCTATGAGTTTTGGACCTAAGAAACGACAAGAAATACTGATGGCTGAATGGAGAATAATCTCCTCTCAATGAGATGAAATTATTATCGGGGTAACCAAGGGCATCAAACTGTTGGTTGATTGAGAGCAGCTCGCTGATCTGCCAGAAGGCCAGCAGGAGGAGGTGCTCAAACTATTCAAAGAATATCAGAAAGTGTTCGCTCAGGATGACCACAATTTGGGATGTGCACAAGACGTAATCCACAAGGTTGACACCAGGGAAAATTTACCAATAAGGATGAGACTGATCCAAAGATCAAAAGCCGTCAAAGTGGTAGTGGAGGATGAAATCAGCAAACTAGTGAAGCATGGGCTTCTAGTTCTGTTGTCAAATCCCTGGGCGAGTCGATTCTGATTGTGAAGAAGAAGGGTGTATCAAACTGGTTAGTGATTGACTACCAAAGGCTGAACAAAATTATGAAGAAGGATTCATATACCCTACTGAGGATTGACAATGTGCTGGATCGTTTAGGAGAAGCAAAGTATTTCTCTGTGATGGATCTGATCTCAGATATTGGAATATTGACTTGCCAAAGAAGACCAAGAAAATGTGTAATTATTACCGCGCAGGGGCTATACCAACCGATGAGGATGCCCCAGGGTCTCTGCAATGCGCCTGCAACATTTCATAGGGCCATAGATGTAATACTAAGCTACTTGAAGTTGTCATGCGTCCTGATATATTTGGATGATATTAATGTGTTCAGTAGGACGTTTACTGAGCACCTCCACCACTTGGAAGAAGTATTTAAGTGACTGTCCGCAGCTAACCTGAAGATCAAGCCAAGGAAGTGCCACTTCTTCAAGAAAGAGTTGGAATACCTGGGATTCGTAATCAACTCAGGTGGATTGCAGCCGCAAACCCAGAAGATAGCAGCTATAGAGCATATAGCTGTACCAAAGAGTGTCCAAGACATCCAAGTGTTCCTTAGGATGGTTGGATAGTACAGAAGATTTTTTTGGACTTTGCCTGAATAGCTGAGCCATTATCACATTTATTAAAGAATCCAAAAAAGGATTCATATGTATTGAAGAGGCACAGAAAACCTTTGATAAATGCAAGTACCTGAAAGATTCTCAAATTTTGAAATATCAAAATTTTGATCAGGAGTTTAACATTCAAACTGATGCTTCATTGACAGCGATTGGCGCTGTACTGAGCCAAGTAGACGAACTTGAAGACAAATATCCATTGGCATATGATAGCCAAACGCTCTCAGCTGCTGAGAGGAACTACACCGTGACTGAGCGGGAATGCCTTGTGGTCACTCATGCATGCAAGCAGTTTTGGGTGTACATCCATGGAACGCACTTTAAGGTGGTAATGGACCACTCTTCATTGCGTTGGATGCACAATCTAAGAGAACTGGAAGGACGACTGTCCTGATAGGCACTTAAGCTTTAGGCTTACAATTATGAGATATTCCACCGAGTAGAGGCTTCTCACCAGAATGTGGATGGCTTATCGCAGTTGCCAATGGTCCAGTTGGTTTACCCGCAGGCGGATGAGCTATTCCAGAGAATGGTTGAAGGAAGAATTGGGGATGAGCCCTGAGAAATCCAAGGTGCGCAGCGAAAAGTGATGAAAAACACTGAGACTATGGATGTACAAGTATTCAAGACAATCAATGGGAAGCGCTATTATTCCTGAAACCATCAGAAAGAGCAGCGATAGTACAAGCAGCTCACAAGGTTGTTGGGCATGGAGGCCTGAGGAAAACAACCAGCCATATTTGCTAGTATTATTACTGGGAATCAATAAACTACAATGTTGCAGATTATCAGCTTGTTGCATGGAGTGCCAGCTGCACATACCACACAAAAATACAACTGGATACTGACTGGTCCGCCATGGATTCGCCTGGCACACAGTGTCCATCGACATGATGGGACTGCTGATGATGAGCACAGGGGGAGTCAAGTACATGGTAGTTGCCATCAACCATCTGACAAGATGGGTTAAGATGAAGGCCCTAACCAGAGTAGATGCTACCAGTACTGCGAGGTTCATCCTGGATCAAGTGATTCACCAGCATGGATTTCTGCAAGTCCTGCTGAGTGACAATGGGACCAAATTCATGTCACATGTGATCCTGAGGTTCAATGAAATAATGGGGATCTGAGGAGTCATGTCAGTACCATACCAGCTGGAGATGAACGGACTGGTAGAACGGGTCAATGGAACGCTGGCTGCAACGCTAAGGAAGCTAGTTGCAGGGAGAACTTCTGCGTGGGGAACATACCTGAGTTTGGTGACATTCACCTACAACATTAGTCATCATACGGCGACAGGAAAGTCATCAATTTAATTATTATATGGAAGAAAGGCCACATTGCCTCCAATTTGATATTTGGTGGTGGAACCTACGTCAGAGATGAGTACTGAGCAATACTTGAACTGACTGATGAGTATCCTGATCAATATGCAATTTCAAGCATTTAATACAACCTTGAAGAAAAGGATATGAGCGAAATCAACAGTTGACAAGTCTTGACTGGCATTAGAAGAAAATCAAATAGGGGAAAGAGTTGCCTATTGTGATACACATGGATTGGATGAAGAAACAAATTAAATGCATTGTGGTCAGGTCCATTCAAAGTAATCATTAAGATGGCGACTGATGCTTACTCCATCAAGAATCTCTTGGATGGAAGAGTTGTGAATTGAGTCCACGCTAAGTATATGAAGCGTCGGATTGATGAAAAGGATAAAAGAGTTCCTGAAGAATGATGAACCATTAAGTTGGCCATGTCCTGATGATTAGGTCAAGTCCAAAAAAAGGACATCTGAACCAATCTAGATGTTTAAGTCCGAAAAAAGGACCTCTGAACCATAGAAAACTTTTAGGTTTAAGTAACCAGGACCCAGTTTGGGGGAAAAAGATGGACCGCTGAACAAAAACAAGGTCAAGTCCCATAGTAAAAAAAGAAGGATATTGATAAAAAATTGAAAAAAATATTGGAAAAAAATTATAAACCACATAGATAAAAAAGCTGATATATTTTTATAATTTTTAATTTTATTGATTATACTCAGTATGGGGATGATTCCACCTATGTCGCCTTTCTGAGGGAGGATGGATTGCAGTAGGAGTGAACAGCCCATCAAAATTGATATGCTATCAGAAGCTTGTGAGGGCGAGACCTACACAAAACCGCATTTGTTGAGCGGACGCCGAGCCCTTAGAAAAAGCAATCAGGGAAGGGAAATTGAGATGTCAGAGGAAGCCAATCGCAAAACCCCAGAGTGGGGAGGAAAGCAGCAGTATAAAAAGAGGCAATCGGTAATAACCCCAAGTAATCCTGATACAGCACACCAGAGCTGGAAGATTAGTCCTGAGCGCCTACCAATAAGCTTAATCAAGGACAATGGACACATGGGCTGGCAACAAAGAAGGGATGCTCGATGGGGGTTGCCATATGCCCCTATCAACGCCATCAGCAGAAGATACCAATGGGAAGCTCTGGAGAAGAGATAGTTGTGCATAGAGCGGATTGCATCCTGCAAGTGGTGACTATGGGCTTCTTGGAAGCTAAAGCTGAATGAACGGTGGAACCCAGGTGAGGCTGGAAGCTTCGTGGACCAACTTTGAAGAAATTGGCCAGCAAAGCAAAGAGCATAAGCGGCAGTATCCTGATCCAAAAGGTACTCAAGATCAGAGGGATACAAGCTAAAATCAAAGCCTCAGTGACTTGATCCTGGAGTTCAGCGTAGGGGAGCTCAAAGAGAATACTGTTACCAATTTTGAGCTTAGAGACCATAACAGCGGGTTTGTAATATTGACTGAGTCAGAAGAGGATCTCAGGGAGCAGGTCTGACCTGGCCAGAAATGAACAATCCAGAGCAACCGGCATAATCTCCAGAGCATCTATGATGATGTTTGGAGCATCAGTGAAAGGAGCTGAATCCAGGAGAGTTTTGAAGTCCAACTTGGAATTGACTGCAGAGGAAGAGTCAGCTGAGAGTTGTTCAAAACAATGGCCAGCCTGGTTTTGGAGAGATTAGTTACCATTTTCAGTAATTCAACAGATGGACTAGCTGCTTGTGCCAGACTAGGCGTATGTTCCGTGAAGGACCATAAAAGAGGTTTTATCAAGCATCCCAACTCATCTGCTGGAAGAGACGAAGGTCTGGATCAGACAGACTATTGAGGAGCTGCTGGTAGCGAGACTCAGAATTTGACATATGAGCTGGATGAGAGTGGGGATGTTGGACTTATATAAAAATTGACATTATGCACTCTATAATACATTAAGCTCCAATTTCGAGGAAATTAATCTCAAAATTAATGAGATAAGCTCTCCAAGGGAAGAATTAAGAATGACTTATGCCAAGAGGTTATGAGTGAAATAATAAGGGCGAATAAGAAATAAGTATTCTTAATTAAGACATGAAACGAACATTGATGGCAAGAGTCTCGTGTCTAGACGAGGAGAAAATCAGGAAATCAAGGACGCTGGACCAAGAATCCTGAATATGACAGTGGGTCATATACCCTGATGGAGGGAAACTGGATCCTGGGACTAATATTGTCACAAGTAAATCGATCAGCCAAGCATGACAGAAGGTCATGGGGACCGCGCTCTGAGAAGGCAGTAGCAAGGAGGAAGAGGAAGAACGCCATATGCTGAAGGTCGTCCTGAACAGTGTCGAGTATTGATGAGTGTACTCTGCTTGAACCAATGAAGTATTCAATCAGGTTTCTGAAGCGGTGTTTTCATGCGCCAGTCCTTTTCTCGCTGGAAATCTAGGCAAGAAGGGGGATGTGCTGGGATTTTTGCCCATATTCCCAGCCTGCTGATTACCTGGTATCGCTAGGGTAAAATTCCCTAAGGTGAAGTAAATCAGAAATTGGTTGGCCCAAGTTTCAGAGGAACTATGTTTGGGGGATTTTGGGATATTCGCCTGGTCATATCTATTGAGGATTGATCCATATGAATACTCAAGATCTCATTGGGCAGAGTTGCTAATGAAATAGGGGCATCTAATAGGAATTAACTATCAGGTGTACCAATTGGGATCAGTTGGGTTTCATCACCAAATGATTTGTGATGAATAGCAAGTTGTGAGGCGAGTGATGCCGCCTGCAACTAGTGAATCATTTGGTTGGTAAGTGACTTGCCATAATGGGTAATAAGTCCCATTACTTAAGCAAGTCGCTAGCCAATTATGGTTGGTTCACTTGGATTGAGAGAGAAACGTTAGGGACACGTTTTCTGAATCTTTCCATTTGAGGTCTTGAGGATGTCCAATGACGGAATCCTAGCCAGGATGGGGAAGACCATCGCTGCTAAGATGAGGATGGGTATTTAACAGCAACGGCTGCCATTTCATCTAAGAGGTGTCAACTGAGGGTTAGACAGCTGAATTCCTCACTATATAATTCATTAGGATTTACTATAATAAAAAAAGTAGCTTTACAGAGTTCAGAGTTTATATTAGTTATATTATCAATTCAGTGTATAGTTAGACTATCAGCTTCTATTGTGTTGTTCTATCTCAAGGATATTATTGCAAAAGGCAATAATTGGAAGACTCTCAGAGAGAAGAGTAAATATCCGAGTGGGGATCTAGAGATGAAGGAACCACAATCAGGGATAGCTGCTGACTGTGTGTTAGGCTGAGAGAGACTGTCACCGGGGTATCTTAGTGAATATCATATGGCCAAGAGTATAGGGAATGAATTCCTACAAGTACGACTTTATGAGTATTTAATCGGAAATACTGGGTGAGCGTTGGTCTAAATATATTCCAATCTCAACTATGGATAATAATCTCCATACTATTATCAATTTATAATACATTCTACACAACGCGACGAAGTGCATGAGGAAACCAAACCTGTGCAGTAAAAAGGTTACTGGGTTGCCAGCCAATAATCAACCTAGAGTAAATTTTTTACAGGGTGGTACTTTCTCAGAAAAATGATGAGGGGGAGGAGCATCCCATTACATACTGTAGTTGAAGTCTAAACTGCCTTAAGCGTAATTATACCATGACTGAGAGGGAGTGCTTAGTGGTGATCTACGCATATAAGCAATTTAGAGTCTACTTGCATGGGGTAAAGTTTAAAGTCATAATGGATTACACGTTATTATGTTGGTTGCAGAACCTAAAAAGCCTGAAGGGCGTTTAGCTTGATGGGCTCTTAAGCTGCAGGCTTATGTATTTTAGATCCTTCACTGCCCAGGAGTAAAGCATCAGAATGCTAACTGTTTATCTCAATTGCTGACTATTGCCATGATGGCAGATCACAGTGATGTGATGTACAATAATATGCCCAGAATAAAAATATGACGATTAATTGCCCCAAGTGATCAAAGTGTTAAATGAGATTAAATGGATACCTTCCAACAGAATGGGGAACTATATAAGTGGATCAATGATTCTATAGTGAGTTTTCTACAACCCTCAGCATGGCCTGAACATTATTATGAGTGTCCATAAGGCAGTCAGATATGGTGGTGTGCACAAGACAATGGAGCTGTTGCGCCCTCAGTACTATTGGGAAAGCATGAGCTTCAATGTGCTTGAAACCATTTCCTGTTGGCAACAGTGCCAAATGGAGAAGCCATTCCGCCATAAGGCTTTGTACCAGTTAGTGAAACCACATTTTGCTTGGCATATGGTTTCCCTTGATGTCGTTGGCCCTCTGCTAATGGGAGCTAATTGGTGCAAATACTTTCTGGTGGCTATTGACCACTTGACCAGGTGGGTTACAGCGCGGGAAATATGGTATTTGGGGGCAGTCACAGTGGCCAAGTTTGTAATGAAATGTATTATCCAGCAACATGGCTGCACTCAGTTCATTCTTACCAATAATGGAACCAACTTCACCTCGCACATGCTATCAAACTGAACGAGCTTATGGGCATCCTCAGGGTTCTTATGACTCCATATCACCCTGAGTCTAATGGAATGGTCAATTGGGTGAATGGGACCCTGGTGAACATACTACAGAAATTAGTAATGGATCGATCTTCCAATTGGAGTTCCCTCCTTTATACTGCCCTGTTTGCCTATAATATCAGTCACCATTACGCCACAGGGAAGAGCCCCTTTTAACCACTATATGGGCGACACCTGGCTCTTCCAGTATTGCTTTATTTGTGTGTAGAAGACACTGGCGGAATGGAACCCCACCACTATTTGACTAATTTTTCAAACACATTGATTAAATTGCAAACTGAAGCATATCTTTTCAGCTTAGCCAAGAAGATCAAAAATCAGGCTGCCAATCAGGTATGTTGTAGCAGGTTGGCTCAGTTCAAAGAGGGCGATATGGTTCATTTCCATGATCAACATGGGACAGGCGGAAACACAAGTTGGCCAGTATTTGGATTGGTCTGTTTAAAGTTATAGAGAAAACTGGGGTCAACGCCTATACCATCAAGGACCTTGAAAGTGGTCAGATCACTAATTGAGTGCACACAAAGTTCCTCTGACCATATAAGCAATAGGAGCCTTATTGTGTAGTCAAGGGGGTAATGTCACAATTATGATATGACTGGACAATAAACCTGAAATAGCTAGGGCGGATTGGGAAGAATCTGATGACCATGATATTAGTTACAATTATTTGAGTGCCTTGAGATGAGGCAATATTGGGATATAACGGGTTATTATTGGATTGCCTCTAAAATAAGGCAATAAGGCAATGAAATGATGTCAACATTTGACAAATACAAATTAGATCACCTTAAATTAGGATGAAAGAGAGCTGAATAATAACAAGCTAAAACCAAGGAGAATTGGCAGAATAGGATATACCAAGCTATGAGAGCAGTATCATCTGAAGCTACTGTATATAAGTGAGATGGGCGATTAAGAGAGGTCAGGTTTTATTAGTAGAGAAAGAACAGAACAGCGAGAGGTTGCTGTATTATTAAAACAAATAAAAGATCATTGAGGCGATTGCACTATTTTTCTAGTATATCTTCAAGTGTGTCTGAAGGACCAACAATCCCCATATCGTCTGCCTATTGTTCATTGGGTTTGGCCTGTGCAACCCTTATGGCAGATCCCAAAGATATCGCCCAAAATTATAATATAATTTTTTGCAATTACGTTCTAAAACTCAGGAGAGTATACAATACACATGTCAGGAATAAATATAGTATGTAGTGAAAAAAAAGTATGCTTTACTTAATGTAGACAAAAGTATAGCGCTTTCTTGTTTGATTAGTTTACTTTGTTAATCAACTTTAAGAAGATTAGATGTGGTTGAAAAATCTAATATAATAGTTTATTGAGGTAAGCTGGACAGAGGAAGGACATTACCAAAATTTATCCATTATATACTAAGCTAAAAGAACTAATATAAGGGGAGGATACCTCAGTGGTAGAATAGGGACCTCTACCGCTGCCTCCCAAGTTTGATTCTGGTAGAGGAACTTTGGGTAGGGGACATTTATGACTGTGTTGGCGTTGTGCACCAATGCCCCAAACCAAGATAGTGAATAGCAAAGGCGGTCCATGGAGTTCCTGGCCTATCATATGCCGCGCATGGAGGTTTTCCAGATTTTATCCTCCTTTCCCATTCATTCAATTTCCCCTCAATTGGTGCGGTATCACCCCCAGGTTGGCCCACCTCAAATAAAATTTAAATTTAAAAGAAGTAATATAAATTTATTTTTTCTTAGGTGAGTTACCTGGTCTTTCTTTGGTTATTTATTATTAAAAAATTGCATACTGATCAACTTGAGTTTTATATTATAGATAAAAATAAGGTAATTAAAAGAAATAAATAAATTGAGTAAACTATATAAATTTAATTTATTTTATAAACTGAATTAGATGAAGTAATTAAATTAGATGATAAAAAAGTTTGTACAGGGAATTGAACCTGCAACTTTAAGTTAATCTTAAGGTCAATTGGTAAGCATTTATTGCTTTTTGTTTAGCTTTGGGTAAGTAATTTGGTGAACTATATGATATGTTTGACAATTCTCAACCACTTGTCCACATAGATTGAACCTATTTGACTTGATGGTTTCAAATGTCATTCAGTCATTGTTAGTATTATTTTAATTAACTAACTTTGAAAAAGGAGAAGGTTCTTAATTTGACCACTATATATATCCCTATGTTTATTTGCGCATAACTCTAAAACTACTGGACTAAATTGGATGATATTCTTTATCAAAAAATGAGGATGCTTCAACTTAGGTCCCGTTTTACTTTTGTAAGGATTTTTTGTAGTATTTATACTTTGTTTAGAAAAAAGCAAAAGAAAGTAAGAGGGAAGGGCGGAATATAAGAGATTAGGCTGTGATTAAAAGTGTGGGAAGGGGGACTGATAGCCAGTTAGCACCTCCTATCATATGCTGTTTGGCAATCGCCATTGCTATACATAGTTCCAGAGCTGAATAGTTTACAAGCCATCAGACTCTTGACAATTCGCTGCTTTGTCACATATGATGAGCGATCTGATGGGGAAAGCCAGGCGTGCAGCTTTATAACACCCAGGGATAGGGTGCAAAACTTTAGTAAAATACTGGAGCTGATTGGATATGATCCAGATTATCTTCAACACCAAACTCCTGTAATGGGGGCGCTCATTGCTGCAACTTATGGCAACGAGGGCCTGGTGTACAAGCCATATACAATAACGGTAGAGTAAGGCATGCAGCTGGATTGAGGATGTTTACAGGGTTGACACAAAAAACAGGTCTTTCAATGGGTGCATCTCTTCTGACAATCTAAGAACCAAAAGAAGGTAATCATTATAGATCAGTACTTGCAGAAAATGGCGCACTTTTAATAGTGGTGGCTAATATCTGCTTCTGGTTTGGCGCAGATGGAGCAGTCCTTATGATTATAGTCTGGTCCACTATGCTTACCATATTTGAATGCTTGATTCAGGATCTGCCAGGTAACTGACTTTTGATTAGATTAAAATAGACGGGAATTAAGGCCTAAAATTGACTCCTTTAGGGGGTAGTTTGTATCTTGGCCTTTGGCTGCCCAGTCATTCAGAATTCAAGGTAGTGAGTTGATTACACCCATTTTCAGGAGCAGTTTCTCATAAATGAATGGGGTAGACTTGAAGAAGATTTTGATGGTCTTACTTGCAAATTTGTAGCTGATTCAATTATGTTCCTTCCATCTTGTTATGCAATTAATAGTGTAAAACACAGGAATTGACCTTCTACAGATCTGGTTGCTATCACGTGCTGAAGCCCTGAATGACCAACCTTCTAGCCTCACAGCCCAATTGCACAACCACCAATAGTAAAAGATGCATTTCAGATGTGTAGTATCTAATGTGTCGCCATCAACGCATGCAAGGAGTGTGAGGAGACCAGCTCCTGAAGGCCATGGGCGCTTGCCAAGTTAATGTTCCACACTAGTTGTAAAAATTTACTCTAAGTTGATTATTGGCTGGCAACCCAGTAACCTTTTTACTGCACAAATTTTGGTTTCCTTGTGCGATTTTTCGCGTTGTGTAATATATATTATGAAACAATAATAGTATGGAGACTATTATCCATAGTTTAACTTGAACTATATTTTAGCCCAACGCTCAGCCAGTATTTCCAATTAAATACTCGTAAAGTCATACTTGTAGGGATTTGTTCCCTATACTCTTGTCCACCTGATCTTCATAAAGATCTCCCGTTGACAGTCTCTCTCGGCCTAACACACAGGTGGCAGCTATCCCTGATTGTGGTTCCTTCATCTCTAGATCCCCACTTAGATATTTACTCTTCTCTCTGAGAGTCTTCCAATTATTGCCTTCTGCAATAATATCCTTGAGATAGAACAACACAATAGAAGCTGATAGTCTAACTATACACTGAATCAATAATATAACTAATATAAACTCTGAACTCTGTAAAGCTACTTTTTTATTATAGTAAATTCTAGGGAATTGTATAGTGGGGAATTCGGCTATCTAACCCTCAGTTGACACCTCTTTCGATGAAATGGCAGCCATTGCTGTCAAATCACCCATCCTTGCCTTGGCAGCGATGGTGTTCCCCATCCTGGCTAGGATTCCGTCATTGGATATCATCAAGGCCTCAAATGGAAAGAGTCAGAAAAACGTGTCCCTAAAAATTTTTCTCTCAAACAAAGTGAACCAACCATAATTGGCTAGCGACCTGATTAGGTAATGGGACTTATTACCCATTATGGCAGGTCACTTACCAACTGATTGATTCGCTATTTGCAGGCAGCATCACTCGCCTTGCAACTTAATAATCATTCCCAATCAGATGTTGATGAAACCTGACTGATCCCAATTGGTACACCTGATAGTTAATCAATATCAGATGCCCCTATTTCGTCAGCAACTCCACCCAATGAGATCTTAAGTATTCATACAGATTGAACTCCAACGGATATGATCAGGCGAATATCTCAAAATCCCCCAAACATGGTTCCTCCAAAACTTAGGCCAACCAACTTCTGATTCAATTCACCTTAGGGAATTTTACCTTAGCGATACCAGGTAATCAGCAGGCTGGGAATATGGGCAAAAATCCCAGCACATCCCCTTCTTGCCTAGATTTCCAGCGAGAAAAGGACTGGGGCATGAAAACACCGCTTCAGAAACCTGATTGAATACTTCATTGGTTCAAGCAGAGTACACTCATCAATACTCGACACTGTTCAGGACGACCTTCAGCATATGGCGTTCTTCCTCTTCCTCCTTGCTACTGCCTTCTCAGAGCGCGGTCCCCGTGACCTTCTGTCATGCTTGGCTGATCGATTTACTTGTGACAATATTAGTCCCAGGATCCAGTTTCCCTCCATCAGGGTATATGACCCGCTGTCATACTCAGGATTCTTGGTCCAGCGTCCTTGATTTCCTGATTTTCTCCTCATCTAGACAGGAGACTCTTGCCATCAATGTTCGTTTCATGTCTTAATTAAGAATACTTATTTCTTATTCGCCCTTGTTATTTCACTCATAACCTCTTGGCATAAGTCATTCTTAATTCTTCCCTTGGAGAGCTTATCTCATTAATTTTGAGATTAATTTCCTGAAATGGAGCTTAATGTATTATAGAGTGCATAATGTCAATTTTTATATAAGTCCAACATCCCCACTCTCATCCAGCTCATATGTCAAATTCTGAGTCTCGCTACCAGCAGCTCCTCAATAGTCTGTCTGATCCAGACCTTCGTCTCTTCCAGCAGATGAGTTGGGATGCTTGATAAAACCTCTTTTATGGTCCTTCACGGAACATACGCCTAGTCTGGCACAAGCAGCTAGTCCATCTGTTGAATTACTGAAAATGGTAACTAATCTCTCCAAAACCAGGCTGGCCATTGTTTTGAACAACTCTCAGCTGACTCTTCCTCTGCAGTCAATTCCAAGTTGGACTTCAAAACTCTCTGGATTCAGCTCCTTTCACTGATGCTCCAAACATCATCATAGATGCTCTGGAGATTATGCCGGTTGCTCTGGATTGTTCATTTCTGGCCAGGTCAGACCTGCTCCCTGAGATCCTCTTCTGACTCAGTCAATATTACAAACCGCTGTTATGGTCTCTAAGCTCAAAATTGGTAACAGTATTCTCTTTGAGCTCCCCTACGCTGAACTCCAGGATCAAGTCACTGAGGCTTTGATTTTAGCTTGTATCCCTCTGATCTTGAGTACCTTTTGGATCAGGATACTGCCGCTTATGCTCTTTGCTTTGCTGGCCAATTTCTTCAAAGTTGGTCCACGAAGCTTCCAGCCTCACCTGGGTTCCACCGTTCATTCAGCTTTAGCTTCCAAGAATCCCATAGTCACCACTTGCAGGATGCAATCCGCTCTATGCACAACTATCTCTTCTTTGGAGCTTCCTATCAGTATCTTCCACTGATGGCGTTAATAGGGGCTTGATTTGGTAACCCCTGTCAAGTTTCCCTTCTTCATTGCTGGCCCACATGTCTGGTGTCTTTGATGAAGCCCATCAGCAGGCGCTCAGAACTAATCTTCCAGCTCCAGTGCCATATCAGGATTACTAAAGGTTATTCGCCAATTGCCTATTTTTATACTGCTGCTTTCCTCCCCACTCTGGGGTTTTGCGATTGGCTTCCTCTGACATCTCAATTTCCCTTCCCTAGTCACTTTTTCTCAGGGCTCGGCGTCCACTCAACAAATGTGGTTTTGTGTAGGTCTTGCCCTCGCTAGCATTTGATTGCATCTCAATTCTAATGTGCTGTTCATTCCTACCGCAATCCATCTAACTCCCCAAGAGGCTACATAGGTGGAATCATCCCTGTACTGAGTATATTTAATAAAAATAAAAATTATAAAAATATATCAGTTTTTTTATCTATGTGGGTTATAATTTTTTTCCAATATTTTTTATCAATTTTTTATCTTTATTCTTCTTTTTTTACTATGGGACTTGACCTTGTTTTGGTTCAGCGGTCCATCTTTTTTCCCCAAACTGAGTCCTGGGTACTTAAACCTGCCAGTTTTCTATGGTTCAGAGGTCCTTTTTCAGACTTAACCATCTAGATTAGTTCAGAGGTCCTTTTTTTTAGACTTGACCTAATCATCAGGACATGACCAAATTTATGCTTCATTGGTCCTTTGGGAACTCTTTTATTTTTTTCATCAATACAATTCTTCATATACTTAGCGTGGACCTGATTCACAACTCTTCCATCCAAGAGATTTTTCATGGAATAAGCATTGGTCACCATCTTGGCAATTACTTCAAATGGACCTGACCACAACACATCTAATTTGTTTCTTTGTCTGAAATATGCATATTGCAATAGGCAACTCTTTCCCTATTTTATATTTTTCTAATGCTAGTCAGTTCTTGTCATCCATTAATTTTTCTTGTATCCTTTTCTTCGAGGTTGTATCAAATGCTTGCAATTGCATATCAATCAGGATACTCATCAGTCATTTCAGGTATTGCTTGGTACTCATCCCCAACATAGGTTCCACCACCAAATATAAAATTGGTAGCAACACGGCCTTTCTTCCATATAACAATTTAAACGACATCTTTCATATCGCTGTATGATGACTAATGTTGTAGGCGAACGTCACTGAACTCAGGTATGTTCCCCACGCGGAAGTTCTCCCTGTTACTAGCTTCCTTAGCATCATGGCCAGAGTTCCATTGACCCGTTCTACCAATCCGTTCATCTCCATCTGTATGGTACTGACACAATTCCTTGGATCACCATTATTTTGTTTAACCTTGGGATCACCTGAAATGTGAAGTTGGTCCCATTGTCGCTCAGCAGGACTTGCAGACATCCATGCCAGTATACCACTTAATCCAGGATGAACCTTGCAGTACAGGTAGCGTCTGCTCTGGTTAGGGCCTTCATCTCGACCCATTTTGTCAGATGGTTGATGGCAACTATTATGTACTTGACTCCCCCTGTGCTCATTGTCAGCAGTCCTATCATGTCGATGGACACCATGTGCCAGGCAAATCCAGGGCGGACCAGTCAGTATTTAGCTGTATTCTTGTGTGGTTTGTACAGCTGGCACTCCACTCAACAAGCCAGATAATCCGTGACATCATAGTTGATTGATTCCCAGTAATATTACTGGCTTATGGTCAGTTATTTTCCTCAGGCCTTCATGCTAACAACCTTGTGAGCTGCTTGTATTATCTCTGCTCTTTCTGATAGTTTCAGGAATAATAGCCGCTTCCCGTTGATCATCTTGAATACTTGTCCATCCATAATCTCAGTGTTTTCCATACCTTTCTGAAGCGCACCTTGGACTTCTCAGGGCTCGTCCACAATTTTTTCTTCAACCATTCTCTGGAATAGCTCATCCAGCTGCGGGTATAACTGGACCATTGGCAACCGCAATAAGCCATACACGTTCTGGTGAGAAGCCCCTGCTCGGTGGACTATCTCATAATCAATAAGCCTGAAGCTTGAGTGCCCATCGGGCCAGTCATCCTTCCAGTTCTCTTAAATTGTGCAGCCAACGCAATGAAGAGTGGTCCATCACCACCTTAAAGTGCGTTCTGTGATTGTACACCTGAAACTGCTTGCATGCATAAATGACCGCAAGGCATTCCTGCTCAGTCATGGTGTAGTTCCTCTCAGCAGCTGAGAGTGTCCAGCTCACATACACCACTGGATGCTCATCCCCAAGTTCGTCTACTTGGCTCAGTATGGCACTGATCGCTATCAACAAAGCATCAGTTTGAATGATAAACTCCTGATTGAAATTCAGATACTTCAGAATTAGTGAATCTATCAAATACCGGCGTAACTCATCAAAGGAGTCCTGGGCCTCTTTATTCATGCTATCTGGAGGAACAGGTTTCTCCGCAGCTCTAGACTGTTCCTCGTCTAGGCCACAGGCCCTTTTCCCAAATCCTTGGCGGCTGCTGTCTCCTTGGCCTGGACCACGTTAATCTGATCCTTCAGCTTTTTACAGTGTGTGGTGAGATGTCCTTTCCCGCCACACTGATAGCAGACCTCTCCTTCCTGTTTAATTGTCTGGATTTTTTGGTCTTATTTCCCAACATGGTTTAATTGGTAGCCTCCTTTGCTCCTTCGTTTCCCTTTGTGGGATTTGGATTTTGTACCTGATTGGACTTGAAGCTTTTATTTGGGGCATCAAATGTCGCTCCCAAAATCTTCAAGTTGTCTACCATTTGCAAGGTAGTTATTTCTGTCTCAAACATGGAAGACATCATATGATGCAAATTGCGATAGGGCCAAAGGGCAGCTTGCAAGGCGATTCAAGCATCAAAGTTTTCCAATACTTTCCCTCCAGCCAGTATCTGCAACTCCTGGTAAAATTGATCCGCGAAGCTAGCAAGAGACTCATCTTTATGAACTGGATTTCCATAAATTCTTGCTTGCATTTTGACATGCGTGTCAGACTCCCAAACTCCTACATGATGGCCACCTTTGCCTTGGCATACAACCAGCGGTCCCCCTCCAGGTGAGGTAACACTAAGTTTTGACAGTTGGTGTCCAGGCAATTCATGACCATCAACGCCTTTTGACGATCTCCATAGCCATTCATGGTCATGTCAAACAGTCAGAAAACCGCTGGGGCGTTATCCCAATGGAATGTTGGCAATTTGGGTGTTGCCCCAAATTCCTCTGAGTCATTTTTGGCTGATTCTCTCAGTACAGCTACTCGGCTAACTTGCGGAGTGACTTTAGGGTAACATCTCCAAAATGGCATTAAAAGTGGGCGGCATGTTCCTTGGGGTATTCAACTTCCCAAGTATTGTGCGAGGACTTCTCTCTTCAGCATCGCTAGCCATATCAGACACACAAGCACATCTATGAGCTTTACGTTCCTCCACTTGTTTAATTAATTTCTCAATATCCACCCCAAATTTTCTTAAACAAACATGATCCGCTTCTCTCTCCGTTTTCAGGTATAGGTTCTCTCAAATGAGGTCCCCTTCTTTCTTCTTCAACGAGTTAACTTTGCCAAGTAACTCATTCCTGAAGTTGGCTACATTCTCTACTCCTTCCTCCACCTTGGTGACTCATTCCTCCAAGGCCACTAACTCCTGATGGTCCACTGAGTTTAAGGCATTCTGATTTACAGTGGCGATCTCAGTCCACAGCTTGCATAGCTCTTCTTTGCATGACATTATTATAGATCCTTCACTCAACTACCCCTATAGTGAGCAACAACTTGTAAAAATTTAATCTAGGTTGATTATCGGCTGGCAACCCAGTAACCTTTTTACTGCACAGGTTCAGTTTCCTTGTGCACTTTGTCACGTTGTGTAGAATGTATTATGAAACAATAATAGTATGGAAACTATTATCCGTAGTTGAACTTGAACTATATTTTGGCCCAACGCTTGGCCAGTATTTCCGATCAAATACTTATAAAGTTGTAATTGTATGGATTCATTCCCTATACTCATGTCCACCTGATCTTCATTAAGATACCCCGTTGACAGTCTCTCTCGGCCTAACACACAGGTGGCAGCTATCCCTGATTGTGGTTCCTTTGTCTCTAGATCCCCACTTGGATATTTACTCTTCTCTCTGAGAGTCTTCCAATTATTGCCTTCTGCAATAATATCCTTGAGATAGAACAACACAATAAAAGCTGATAGTCCAACTATACACTGAATCAATAATATAACTAATATAAACTCTGAACTCTGTAAAGCTACTTTTTTTATTATAGTAAATCATAGTGAATTATATAGTGTGGAATTTAGCTGTCTAACCCTCAGTTGACACCTCTTCAATGAAATGGCAGCCATTGCTTTTAAATCACCCATCCTTGCCTTGGCAGCGATGGTGCTCCCCATCCTGGCTGGGATTCCGTCATTGGACATCCTTAAGGCCTCAAATGGATAGAGTCAGAAAACGTGTCCCTAACATTTTTCTCTCGATCAAAGTGAACCAACCATAATTGGCTAGCGACCTGCTTAGGTAATGGGACTTATTACCCACTATGGCAGGTCACTCACCAACTGATTGATTCACTAGTTGCAGGCAGCATCACTAGCCTTGCAACTTACTATTCATTCCCAATCAGATGATGATGAAACCTGAATGATCCCGATTGGTACACCTGATAGTTAATCAGTATCAGATGCCCCTATCTCGTCAGCAACTCCACCCAATGAGATCTTAAGTATTCATACAGATCGATCCCCAATGGATATGACCAGGCAAATATCCCAAAATCCTCCTGAACGTAGTTCCTCTGAAACTAGGGCCACCTGATTTCTGATTCATTTCGCCTTAGGGAATTTTCTCCTAGCAATACCAGTTAATCTGGCAGGCTGAGAATATGGGCAAAAATCCCAACACGCCCCAATAGTGGAAATGGACGCATCTGTCTGAATGATACACTCACTATTGAAGTTTGGATAGCATAGCACCAGTGCACTGATCAGCGCCGTCTGAAGTGTATCAAAGGTGTATTGACAACATTCCATCAATTCAAATGCAGCATCCTTTTTTAGCAACTTAAATAGCGTCCTCCCAATACAGCTAAAGTTAGAGATGAAACGCCAGTAGTAAGAGACCAAACCAAAAGATACCTGTATATAGTGTTTACTATTAGGTGTAGTCATTTTGTGGAAGGCCTCCACCTTGGCCAGATGTGGTCTCAGCCCTTTAGAGTCTACCACGAACCCCAGGTATTCCAACTGATCTTTGAAGAAGTTACATTTTTGAGGCTTAATTTTGATGTTTGCCTCACAAGCTGGCGGAATACAGCTTCTAGATGCTTGAGGTGCTCCAAAAAGGTTTGGGAGAAAACATTGATTTTGTCAAGGTATATGAGGATGCACGACAGCTTCAGGTCACCAAGAATAGTGTCCATGGCTCGTTGGAATGTAGCTGGGGCGTTACACAGTCCTTGAGGCATCTGGGTCAGTTGGAAAAGGCCTTTGGATGTGATTATGGCGCATTTTTTCCTATTCCGCTGTGGGTAACTCAATTTGGCAGTAACATGATATCAAATCCATTACTGAGAAGTAACAGGCTCCCCCTAACCAATCCAAAGCATCTATGATCTGAAGCAAGAGGTATGTGTCCTTTTTTGTAATACTATTGAGCTTCTGGTAGTCTATCACTATGCAATTGATACAGTCCTTCTTTTTTGAAAATCAGAACAGGTGAAGCCCATGGACTCTTGGATGGTTCAAGCATCCCTTGCTCCAGCAACTTGTCAATTTCCTCAGTGACAATGTCTTCCGCTGCCCTTGATCAGTGGATCAGCCAAGCCCTTATGGGGGGATGATCTCCTGTGTCCAATTAATGGACCACCCCACGAGCACACCCTGGATTGTGATCATTGACAGAAAAAATCTCCTTGTTATTCTGAAATAAAGCTATCACTTGGTCTTTTTGTTCTTCCAATAGCCCTATTAGATTACTCCATAATATCACCGTCATTATGCCAGCTGGTGCCTCGACTGATAGACCAGATTCACCTAAAAAACCAAAAACATGAACCTGAAGAACCTCCTCTATTGGAGCCAAGTGTAAATATGCCACTATTTGGTGAAGGCGGATTTTCATTGGTTCACTATGGAGATTTTAACAAAACCTTAATCTCCCCATGGCCTAGAAGTATAATCCCTGGAGCCACATGAGGCTCAAGCTGTGTTTGATGATAGGGCCCAATGACTTCCTCATAAACCCAGAAGTCACTTCCACCTCTAACTCAGTGTTCACTAGAACTTGGTGTCTGGAAGGAATAGATATAGGCCCTGCATCTTGTAGAGGTATCCCTTGATATTCATATATCTTCTGGGGAAGATGCTGAGTCTTGCTTTTTCATTTAATGATAGCGAACTGGCATCACCCCATCACTATATGCAAGGTTGATGTGGCTCATGTGCACCAGATCCTTCAGCACTCCACTAGAGGTGAAGTAAATTGGGATCCTCTGTCCCAAAATGGCAAAGGTCTCCTCCATCATATCAACAACATCCCTGAAATGTCACAGGAAAACGGTTCCAATTAGCAAGCTGTAATTTTCGTTTGCTAGCACAATTGCTGGAGCTACAATGACAATGGACCCAAACCATAAAGGTAGCGCACTGTACGCTCCCTCAGAGATAATGCTTTCTGCTACAGCAGTCCCATACACCATTCAATGGTCCACAACCAGTTTTAACGTCAACTTCGCCATCAATTTAGTGGAAACTATGTTAACTGGAGCGCCTGTATTTATTATAGCGTGAACTTTATATCTTACAAAAATATCGCAGTACGTACACTCAGGTTAAGAAGAATATTGACTATTTAATATGTGGACATTTACAGGATCTCTCTTTTCAAGAAAACTCATTATCCCCTCACAAACTTTGGGGTATTCTTTAACAATAGCGTCTACCAGAAGGGCAACGTTTACTCCTTTCAGAATTGGCAAATCCATGGCAGAATCCAGCTTGTCCAAGGAAGCTTGATCAAGCATTTAACATGCGTATGGCTTTGGTTGCTCCAAAGATCCTTCATCCACCACGGCCTTGGCTTGAGCTCATGTCACTACGTTCACTATTCCAACTGTCTGCTGGTACAAAATTCCATCATTGTACTGAGGGACTTCCACGGGATATACTATTATTGATTCAGGGATGTTTGGGGTTGGTATTGCGGAGGTAGAGAGTCTTGACTCTACTCCACTCCATATTTTCCCTGGTAGTATTGACCTTAGTGCACGTAGTGCACATTATGGTTAGGACAGAATTTTGCCAAGTGGCCAGGGTGGCCGCATTCATAACAGTTAACCATATAAGAGCCATTTCCTTTATTCTCATAGGAGGGTCCAGGTCAGAAAGTTTGGGGACATTCGGCATAACCAGGGCCAGGTCAGTAAGACAATTGCTGATGTTTGGCGTAACTAGATCCAGGTCAGTAGTTAGGTTGCAGAAAATTTTTGTAAATGGCCCCAGGGTGTAGTCAAACTGTTGATAATAATTTGGCTGAGGATTAGGTGCAGATTTATAGTAAGACCAGGGGTTGCTAGGCGGAATGTGGCCCAGACAAGTATTCTCCCGAAGAAGAGGGTACAGTGGAGGTGGTAGTTTTCCATTCCATATTTGGTGGCGGAAAATTAGGAGATATGCGATGCAAGAACTGTACAATTTTGAGCAGGGTAACGTCATCATCCAGATTTTTTTAAATGACATTGTGAAGCTCTCAGTATGGCTTACCGCAGAGGTCATTGCAATGCACACGTTGGCTTTCACTAAGTATCCTGCCCCAATCAGCACATGAGCTTCCATTGTCAATTGATCAGCGAACTCCATGGGAGTCTCATTACGGCGAAACCCATTGTTAAGGATTCTGCCTTTCGCTGCAGCATCTTTGAGGTGCCCCCAAACTGTTGAAGCACAGTATCTTTTACATCCCAATAGGTAATAGAGCTGCTCAGGAGACAGCAGGTGACTTGATTGGCACCCCTAACATCCAAGGCAGATATCAGCATTATTGCTTTCCATCAATAGGATGCGCCTTCTGCTGCAAACTCAAACCGTTTAAAGAAGCCATGGATATTCCCATTTTGATCAAATGGAGGCAGCTTCTCAATATTGACCTCCTCATATTATTCATGACTTTTTGGGAATACTGAGGAATGGGTTGAGACCCAAAAGCAGTTTCTCAATGAGAAGTTGGTCCAGCGGAAGTTTGGATGCCTGCTTCTTTGGAGGTAGCATGGCCTTCTGCCTTGGGTAGCACTGCCATCGCTTGAGGGCTTTGGCGCTCTGACTCATATACATATCCAGAGCTAACATCTTGGGAGTAGTAGCTCCGTCCAGCGCCATATTCCTCCTCAGGTTGTGCCCCCCTTGTCATCCTTCCTCTTCCCAATGAGAGGTCTGGGAGGTGCTGGTCAATTTCCGCTCATCATGTTGCAGCCATTTGGTGGTGTCATCCAAACAATTGGCGAGTTCTTTGTTTTGTTGTCCCAGAATTTGCATTTGACTAAACGTGCTACCAAGCTTGTGCATAACAACACTTTGTTCTTGAAGAAGTTCATCTAGTTTTTGATAACTACATCAATAGTGAGTTTGAGTTTCTCATAATTAGCTGGTGCAGTGCTTGATAAAGATTCCCCAGCAAAGCAAGCTTTATGAGACATAGCCAGCAATAGAAGATTTTTGAGATTTTAGTGGTTGATCAATGGGGCCCCTGTAGTGAGCACCAATGTTATAATTTTGGGTGGTATTGTTGGGATCCACTGTAAGGGTCGCACAGGTTGAACCCACTGAACAACAGACAGATGATATGGGGATTATTGGTCCTTCAGACACACTTGAAAATATACTAAAAAATAGGGCAATCGCCTCAATGATCTTTTATTTATTTTAATAATACATCAACCTCTCGCTGTTCCATTCTCTCTCTAATATTTAAAACTACCCTCTCTTAATCGCCCATCTCACTTATATACAGTGGCTTCAGATGATACTGCTCTCATAGCTTGGACTATTCTACCATGCCAATTCTCCTTGGTTTTGGCTTGATATTATTCAGCTCTCTTTCACCCTAATTTGAGGTGATCTAATTTGTATTTGTCAAATGTTGACATCATTTTATTGCCTTATTTAGAGTCAATCTAGTAATGACCCGTTATATCCCAATATTGCCTCATCTCAAGGCACTTGAATAATCATACTAATATCATGGTAAGCAGATTCTTCCTAATCCGCCCTAGCCATTTCAGGCTTATTGTCCAGTTGTAACAAAATCATGACAAATTATATACTTATGTTATACAAATTATCAGAAGATAAGGGTTAATATTAAGTTGTGATTATAAGTTTTTTATGTTAGTATATTTTATACCTATACTACACACTATCATTGTTTATATTTTCATACTATATCTGTGCTATACACAATCTTACAGTCAATCATTTTGACCAATGTTTAAGCTAACTTTGCTACTTTATAAAATGTGATTCTGAAGTAGTTATTAGCTAAAATTACATTGCATTCCACATAAAAGCATAATACTCTCATACTGCATATTATTGTTAATGAAATAAATATTTATAAATTAAGATATCAGACTTCAAATGATATATTATAATATATATAATCACAGCTAGGTATAATAAAACTGCAGAATGCTCATATTATCTGTTAATTTGTTGGTAATGATACACAAATCTAATTTACTCTGGCTAAATAATTTTGTAAAAAATATATTTATTAAACTATATATGATTTTTATAAAGTTATACGCTATATAACTATATAAAGCTTTTTATAAATGATTGTGCACATAATTGTCAATGAATAAAGTGAGTTGATAAAATTTCATATTAAAGGTGAAAATAGTTAACATTGATGAATCCCCCCTTGGGTTGGGACCATCTTGTACTAAAAAAAGGTGAAAATAGTTAAAGTTTTATTTTTTTAGTTTAATATAAATATAAAAAGAGCAACCATATCACATCGTCATCTATATAGAATAAAGTATTGTATAGATAAAAAAAGAAAATTCTCTAACATATAAGATAAAACAAGATGTACATTAGAACTGTTGCTATTTATTATGATTTTTATTTTATTTATATTTCTTTCTTTTTTTCAAAGAATATAGTTTAAAAAATTTTATTGAGATATAATAGAATATGTTTATTATGCTTGAATTTTTCATAGCAAATTATTATTGTCTAGAGGTATAATAGTATAACATATGTACATAAACTAATTATAAAGGCTATTTACTATAATGTGTTTAGTTTATGGTGCTTTAATTAGTAATATAGAAGTAGTTATCATCAATTTTTAATTAAAGCCAGTGTAGTGGTAATACTAATTATAAGTTTTCATCCATAATATTTTTAAAGCATGCAATTGCACTATCAAAATCTTTAGCCCAACATTCTTAATAAGAGAATATGATTTTGAAAGGTTTGTTTAATGAGCTGCTATAAAATAACTATATTTAAGTAACCAATAAAGTTCTATAAGAAAAAAGTCTTAAGCTATAATATCTAACCTCAAGATGTAATAGTAAAAAAGACTAAATATCATATGTAAGTCTGAAGGAACTACCCCTCCATTTGGACTGGGTGCTATTCCCATTTCCATCAAAAAAGGGTCCAAAAAGGACAGATTCCCTCTCATCACACAGGGCGACCTTGCCCAAGTGGTGGATGAGCGATGGGTAACAGCCTACCCTTGAAGGATTCCACTACCAGTCCCTTATTACTTTAAATGAATTAATACAATAAATCAAGGGGATTTTTGCCAAGCTTTCAGATGGCTGACATACTTTGGTATGATGGTTTGAATAAAATTGAGGGCAACAAACCTTCAGCATCAAAACTTGAGAGCCCCAAACTCATGGCAACACAGCCTAATGGGCGCGCAATTTCAAATAATGAAGTATCAAGTGTAGAATTGCAGCAAAACTCGATGGCATTGGGCCATTGAAAAAGTTAACGCCAGTTCAAAACCCACCCAAGAAAGTACCAAGACCCCCAACTAAGAATTCATGTCAGGTCCAACGGGCGCCAGATTGACTGGGTGCAGGTGGATTGGTCATCATGAAGCTATTTCCAACCTCATGGAACTTCCCTATGTGGGGTAACCTTGAGAAGTTCCTGTTGCTTATCAGGCAAGATGCCATCACTATAGTTGTTGAAAATGAAGAAAATCACAATTAGGATGTCCATGGATGAATTGACAGCAACTCAGCCTGCCGCTGAAAATTTGAAGTCAGTTCAAAGTAATTCTTTTTCCCTTCGCTCTAAGTTTGCTGGGTTAGGAAAATCTTTGAGGGCCCCAATCCCTAGTTTTACTAAGCTATTCCCTAAATCAATCGTCTATTTAAGCATTTGTAGCATGCTGAGAAAATTGAAATTGATTTTCTAATTTAAAATTCAATAAATTTCCATACCCAAAATTCAAATTATTTCCCTATGACAAAATTTAAATCACACATTACAATCTCATTTTCCCAGCACCAAAACCACTGGCCCTGGGGTTATGACAACTTGTTTGTTGTAGGGTTTTTTTGCACAATTTTGACCTTTTTGCATTTTCTGGTAAATTCTCACATTACACAATCTAACGTTGTTCAAGTACCAGTGCCTCTGTCATTTGGATTTGCCCTCTGGGTGTTTGGGCATCCAGAATGGCAGGCTGGTCTAAACTTTATTTGACACCATCATGACATGATCAACCATCCCGTTACTTCCACCATTTCCGCCCTTCCCATCGAGATGTGTGCAGCAGTGGTCATCTTTTATCAGATGAATGTACAGTTAGAATACCACCTTCTGTTGTTTGTCTGGCTAATCACAAATATTGTATGCTTCTCCCAGAGGGTTGGGAAGAAGTTTGACTATGGCTGCACTGCCCCAGTGTCTTCTAAGTTTAACTCTGTCTACCCTTAAAATGGGTTCTTCATGCTTGAAGCTGCTGAAGTGGCCTCAGTTCCTTATTTCATCTCTGAATCAGTATTTGTATTGATTCTAAAAGCCAACGCTTCCCCATGCCCATGTTAGTTTGTTCTAGCACACCGGCTTTTGAATCGTTGGTGGCCCAATCTGGAGAAAAATGATTTAACCCTTTTCCACGCCAGTTCTACTTTTAACACAAACCTTGCTATTTCCCCTGATCCAGTTGCAATCTCTTCCTTGTCAACAAACATGACCGCATATGCCAATAAAAAGAATTCCACTTACTTCTTATTAATAGTAAAATTAGTATTGGGGCACACCAGGTGTCTTTCAAGGCCTTAGTTGACACGAGAGCAGTGGGTAACTTCATGAGTATGGAGTTTGCCCATCAGCTTGATCTAGACTTGAATATGGGGCCAACAGTGTTGGTTGTATCATCAGCTGCCCAACCTTCCTTCAGAGTATGACACCCCAAGCCTTTCTCAGTCCACCATTTTAGTTTTTGTGATTGTTTGTCTGTGGTGCTCAACCTTGTGTTTCCAGTGATTTTGGGTGTGGGTTGGTGGTGTCATCAGTATGTGAGAATCCACCTGGAAACAAAAATGCTTTTTTTTCTCCAACAATCAGTGGAAATCAAGTTTTTAATGTTGGATACCCTCACTAAAGCTTGTGGCCATGAGTCTATTACAACCCTTGTTTCCCCCGTTAGTCTTCCACAAGAACCCCACTGAGTTGATGGGCTATCCGAGCATTTTTAACTCTGACAAGGCTAACCTTCCCCCTCATATAAAATTTGATTTGTATTTTGGGCAACGGTGCAAGTGGTTAATATATACATTCCACTGTACCCGCATATGGCAGAGGAGGATGTGGCCCTCAATGCATGGTTGGACGACATGCTCAATAAGGGTTGGTTGTTCCAGGAGACATCTCCAGTTGCCTCCCCCATTGTTTTTTCTAAAAAGGGAGATGTATCACTTCATCCATGTTTGGATTATGGCCACCTCAATAAGATAATGGTCCATGACCCCTACCCACTTCCATTGGAGCATACCATAGGCCAGGCGATTGCCAAGTAGTGGATGCTCTCTGAAACTTGATCTTGTAGATGCCTTTAATCAAATTAAGGTGGCAGAAGGTCAGAAATGGATTAGCACCTTCTGGACAAAACGAGGAATATTCCAATTTTAAGTTATGCCATTTGGTCTGAAGAATGCGCCCGCAACATTCCAGTGAATGATTGATAGCATGCTAGGGGATCGCAGATTCTCCTGTGCATATATTGATGATATACTGTTACATTCCCCCTCCCCTGAAAAACATGCAAAAGATCTGTACGCGGTAATGGAGGTCCTTCATAAAGCTGGCTTTTTTGTCAAACTGTCAAATGCAAATTTTATTGAGAAGGATTCATTTTCTTGGATAATCTCGTCTTGAAAAATGGTTGCGCTATCCCACCCAGCAAATTGGACGCCATCTAGAGTGGCTAACTCCAACAACCCAGAAGCAATCAAGAAGCTTTTTGGGCACCAATATCTTTTTAAGGAAATTTTCCCCGCACTCTCACAGTTAACTGCACCACTGCATCTGCTTACTGGCAAAAATGTACCTTTCTGCTGGATGCCCAAGTGCCAGCAGGCATTCATTTCTATTAAAGAGGTGTTCTTATCACCACCAATTCTCAAGCATTCAGAACCTTCTAAGTCCTATATTGTAGCATGTAATGCTTCTTCCACCCTGGTAGGGGCTGTCTTGCTCCGAGAGCATAATTTGATTGGAACCTCCAGTCGCTTACCATTCCCACAAGTTTTCTTTAACTGAGCAATCCTGGGCCATCTATGACAAGGAGTTGGCAGCTGTGGCGTGGGCCTTGACCCACTTGCGATAACTATTACAGGGTGCTCAGCACGAGTTGACTGTGTGAACTGACCACCAAGCATTACTATATTCCTGCAAGCCACAGAATTTGGCGCACCGTCAGGCCCAAACTACTAGATCCTATGAATCTTCAACTTCAAATATGAGTTTGTGAAGGGAGCCCTGAACGTCCTTCCCAATTTCTCAGTCACAATCCTGCACTTTACCCAACAGATTCAAATGAAGAAGATCTCATCATCGTCAATCCACTCACTCAAAACTTGTCCATCGTACCTCCTGTGGTTATGGCAGTTGACTTAGCTCCAAATGCCCTTTGGTGTCACGGGTCTTAGCTGCGCAGTTGGCATGTGCAGAAGGGGTGGATCTGTTGGAGTAGTTGTCCCTTCTAACTTCAAAGCATTCCTTATGTTCTTTGTCTGAGGGGATCATCCAGTTTAGGTTGCAGGTGTGGGTCCCTCCTCTCCTCCAAGCTGAAGTCATTCAAGCACATCATGATCCCTCAGAAGTTGGTCACCCTGGGGAACAAGAAGTGCATTGATTTGGTTAAGCAGATATATAACTGGCCTGGCTTGTCAAAAGATGATCCAGCCTGGATTGAAGATTGCATGACTTGCGTGCAGGCAAAATTGGACCAGTTGTGTAGGAATGGACTTTTCCACCCTTTGCAGCAGGCAGAGGGTCTATGGACAACATGTCCATGGACTTTATTGTTGAGCTACCCAGCTCCAAGGAGTTCAAAGCAGTTATGATGGTTGTAGACCTCTTTACAATTTTCTTCCTGTTTATAACTTTCTCCTCCTCCATTACCTTCCAAAGAGACTGCCCGCCTATTTGTGCGTCATGTGTTCTCAATGTTTGGCTTCCTGTAGGACTTTGTTAGTGAGCAAGGGCCCAATTTATGGCGTGGTTCTTGAATGAGCTCTTGGCAAGTTTTGAAGATTACGCCATGACGCTCTACTGCATGCCATCCACAGTCAGATGGTAAAACTTAATAATTCAACCAGATCCTGGAGTAGTACGTGTAGTGCTACTCTTCAGCCGCTCAGGATACCTAGGCGGACGACCTTCCCCTCACCCAGTTTGCATACAATAATGGAACACATATATCAATGGGCTTCCCCCCATATAATCAACCTTGGGTCATAATTCTTCTTTTTCAGTTGTATTGTGCCTTCATCCTGAGGTTCCAGCTGCCGCCAACCATGCCCAGAATATTCTGGATACCTGATCCCTGTTTCAGGATCATTTAACTAAGGCCATAAGCAATTACAAATAGTTCACAGATTGGAAGCAGCTCCCAGCTCATGTGATAGCTATGGGGTCATATGACATGCTCAACATGTGCCACTTGCATATGCATGTTCCAACATAGAACTTTGCAAGTAAGCGCTTGGGTCCCAATTTGGTGGAAGAAGACTTAGGGAATGGCGCCTTCCGTCTGAAGTTGCCCCACTGGATTCAACATCCAGTATTCCATGTCTCTCAGCTGTCCCCATTTAATGGAACGATTCCAGCAGACTTGGAGCCCATTATAATTGAGTGAGTGGAGGAAGCTGAGGTTGAAGATATCCTGGATCCCACCAATCACGCAGGTCAATTCAGTATTTAGTAATGTGGAAATGTTTTTCAGCCTATGAGAATAACTTGGTTGGCATGCAGGACTGCAATGACTGCTTGGAGCTCATTAATACTTTCCATGCCACCCACCTGGATGCCCCCATTCACCCTCAAGATTTCTATTCTAATGGCAATCAAGTTGCCCAATGCCCACAAAAATATGGCTCCTTCAATTCCCAGGTGGTGTTGCCCCCTTTGTCAAAAGGGAAGGATAATGTAAATCTGGAGGAACATCCCCTCCATTTGGACTGGATAGCATTCCCATTTTCATCAAAAAGGGTCCAAAAGGCCAGCTGCTCCTCTCATCACACAGGGCGACCTTGCCCATGTGGTAGATAAACGATGAGTAACAGCCTACCCTTTAAGGTTTCCACTACCAGTCCCTTATTACTTCAAATGAATTAACACAATAAATCAAGGGGATTTGTGCTAAGCTTTCAGATGGCTGACATACTTTGGGATGAAAGGTTTGAACAAAATTGAGGGCAACAAACCTTCAGCATCAAAACTTGAGAGCCCCAAACTCATGGCAACACAGCCTAATGGGCGCGCAATTTCAAATAATGAAGTATCAAGTGTAGAATTGCAGCAAAACTCAATGGCATTGGGCCATTGAAAAAGCTGACGCCAGTTCAAGACCCTCCTGGAAGTAACAAAACCCCCATCTAACAGTTCTTGTCAGGTCCAACGGACGCCAGAGTGACTGGGTGCAGGTGGATTGGTCATCATGAAGCTATTCCCAACCTCATGGAACTTCCCTATGTGGGGTAAACTTGGGAGGTTCCTGTTGCCCATTGGGCAAGATGCCATCACTTTAGTCGTCAAAACTAGAGAAATCAGCAATTAGGATGCTTGTGGATGAATTGACAGTGACTTGGCCTGCGTTGAAAATTTTGAAGTCAGTTCAAATTAATTCATTTCCCTTCGCTCTGAGTTTGCTGGGTTAGAAAAATCTTTGAGGACCCCAATCCCTAGTTTTACTAAGCTATTCCCTAAATCAATCGTCTATTTAAGCATTTGTAGCATGCTGAGAAAATTGACAATTGATTTTCTAATTTTAAAATTTAGTAAGATTCCATACCCAAAATTCAAATTATTTCCCTATGACAAAATTTAAACCACACATTATAATCTCATTTTTCCCGGCACCAAAACCCATGGGCCCTGAGACTGTGACAGCCTGGTTTGTTGTAGGGTTGTTTTTCACTACTCCTTTTTGCATTTGCTGATAAATTCTCTCATTGCACAATTTAATGTCGTTTTAGTAGCAGCATCTCTATCATCAGGATTGTCTTCTGGTTGTTTGGGCATTTAGAATGTCAGGATGGGATAAACTTAATCTGCGCCATTGTGAAATTATAGACCCTGGGACAGTTTTTCTCATATATTAATTTGAAAGAACAAAAATATAATAGTTTTTGTCATGCTCCTAGAAAGACTTCATGCCATTTAAATATCAAAATTTTTAGACAATCATATAAAAAAATTCTACAACCAAACTTCCATAAATTAAGTAAAAAGAAAATTAATTGAGGTGGGTTGACCTTGGGACAAATATACCACAAACAGATTCTTTATAGCCAGTACAGGATTAAATGTGTGTTAAACAAAACCTGCACTAGTGTGGAAGCAGGAAATACCCTGCCAGGCTAACCACCCCACCAGTAAATTACGTAATTTCTTTAAATAAAATTAATACCAACACTAATTTATAGATAGCATAATTACCCAATCTGTGTATATTTTTTGTAAAGCTAGTAATATTTCATATAATGCTATTATATCATTATTATGTTCCCTTACTTAAGGTCTCATACTACATCTCAATGTTCCACAAGTACCCAATCCTACAACTTTTTCACTCTTGCCTTTGATTTTATTCTACAAAAAATGCACTTTTAATTCACATTCTAATGTAACTTTTTAAAATAAAGGATATTTTTGATTTTACATCACATCATCCAAGCTATCTAACATTTTCATACTAATTTTAACCTAATATCATTCTACAGCGCGTTTAAAAATTAAAATATGATTTTAAGTTTGGGGGTTGTTTTGTAAATACTAATAATAGTATATTGCTGCTTTGCCCTAACACAAGTTCTTCTGTTTACCCAGTGTTTTCTATTAATAATACTAACTTACTTAATTTAAATTTCCTCAAGGCTTAAAAAATTTTCTTTTTTACAAAATCAGTAGTCCAATCTATATTATACATTGTGGAATATGATGCATTTTGTGCCCTCTCAAGATATGACAAGAATACTGTTATTCTTTTATTATTATGAGAACTATAATTTAGGATATTAATAGTTTTCTCATTTATATCTTCTTTTTTAAACTGATATACTTAGACAGTCTTGTTATGGGACTACACAGATTTATTATATTATGACACTTTACTTCAAATTGATGACATTGCAAAGCAAAATGAATATAATTGTTTTTAAGCTCTCTGTTGTTTGCATCCCTTTAGTTTTATAATGATCTTCTATTGACTCATAGTGTCCTAATTTTCTATAATCTTTGCTGATTTAAGGCTATATTTGCGCAGATGAAAGCGTCACCCACAGGCATAGTATTCCATATTATACGCCTTCTTTTTTCACAGATGATATCATATGATCTTCTACTAGATCAATCCTCGTTATTTACATATGTCAATGCCTCTATTTTATGTAAAAAGGTCCTAACGCAAGACTTCATAGTGATCCTTGGATGATTCCAACTGATAATAGATAAAATTGTCAGCACTTTGCTCCTCACAATGCCTCATTTTATCAACTCATTGTTTTTAGTAAGCATCCTTTTAATTATGTTGTTACCTTATATTTATGCCAAGTCACCTATTTGTTAGTAAACTATTAATTTGTTGAAGTTCCCTTTTTATAGCCATCATAGCATTGAGCTGCGCTAACCTTTACCATTTTTAAAGTTGCACTACACTATATGGTATTTTTGCCTTGTAGTTATTTAAAAAATCCCTGATACTGGCCCCTTAATGTCTGTTTTCTACAACTTCTTCCACCCACTTTTTCACGTGCAAAAGAAGATAATTAGCCACTGACTCTTAAACTTTGACTACTTTGAGTTCTGAATCCAAAGTGTAATTTTGGCCACCCTGTAATGGATGGGACCATCTGAATAGTTGGTAAAGGAGTTGGGAAGGACCAACTAATTGAAAATCACAATACAGAGATTAGTCGGGTTGGGACCATCTAGTACTAAAAAAAATACAGAGATTAGCCATGAGATTAAACATGTTGTTTGCATACCACCGTAACTTGAGTTGTTAACACTGCAAAACTGTTAAAATACAAAAAAAATCATCAATCCTCCTTTGATTCCAAAAGAGTTTAAACAATGACATGACAAGGCAGCTGAGTTCATATATAGATATTCATAAAAGGGTATATTGTATGGCTTTTCAATTTAATAAATCTATTAGTTTAAAGTGAGGGGTTTATTTTTAGAACTGATTAAAAAACCGTAACTAAGATCAACAACCTCATTTCCATTATAAACCTGAAAATTGACATCTACATAGATTTGTTCAAATCTAATTTATTATCTGTATGCAAGCTTAAAATTTACAACTACTTTTATGCTTTATCAAATTTTAATGCATAGATTTATAGACCTATTTATAGGTAAGACTTAATCTTTGTTGATTTTGTGATTTTTAAGATAAAAGTATTTCTGGTTCTTAATTTTCATTTTCATGACCTTATTTTTATGAATTTAATTCTGGTTCCAATTGGATTTGAGTTTTCTTTTTGGAATTGTTGCTATCTTAAAGGATGACCTTTAAGTTCCTTTAGATGTGGCTCTCTTGCTTAGTAAAAACTTTCCAGAGCAAATGATATAATTTTGTTTTGGTGGCCCTATTTATATGCATAGCCTTCCATTCCTTCAATTAGGGCTTCTTCCTGGAAGTTCTGGCCTCATCAGATCTATTGTTGTATTTTATGAAGGTTTTATTGAATAGCCTAGGATCCAAATGATCAGTCAATGCTATAAAAGGGGTTGGTTTTTATATAAATAGCGTGCAAAACTTATATAACATCATAAATTGGAATTATCCTTAATAAGGACAATGTGATGATCCAATATAGTCTGAATAGTTATATCACCCCCCTTTTGACTTAAGAGATTGCAGAGTTTACTATCCCTTGTGAGAAATCCTTGGATGTTTTCCAAGTGGAGTCTTCTATAGGATTGCCTTTCCATTTGATGAGATACTTATGGTGATCCCAAACTATTCTTACATTACAATATCTAGAACCTCATATATGTGTAACTTAGAAAAAATAGGCTGTAAGGGTAAGTATCACTTTGTACCATGCCTTTAACAAATTAATCTGATAGATGTGAATTTTAGGAAGCGCTTATGACCCTTAAAACAGAAACAGCTCAAAAGCTACAGGATTTATTTAAAGCTCTACCTGGTAGGTCCCAATACAGACAGGATCAAACTTTATAAAAGAGGTTCTATTATCATAATTACTAAAGTGCACTAGCACATTACTTCTTATTTCACAAGCATTCTTTTCCCATCACCTCTTGTCAGCTGGTCTTTTATCTCTTAACTAAAGATTCTAGCCATTTTTTAGGCTTTAAGGTTCTACTGTATGTTTCAGGATATTTCATCAGCTGAAGGGTTGTGACCACCTACTGAGAGATTACAATAATCAGGATGGAATTCATTATTAGTAAAGAAGAATGATATCCCTATGGATTCATGGACCTGTTTATAGTATATTTATTGATCCAATCTCAGCTAATCTCTCTAGTCTGTTTGGCGTTTAAACACATTAAAGCGAAGATATTGTCCTTGTACCTGGTTGACCCTTTTCTGCTTGTCCATCCAATTGTGGGTGGTGATCTAAGAATCTACAGCCCATGGAATGAGAATTTTAGCATGTTGTCCCTAAGCTTTAAAATAAATTGTGGGCGCAATCTGAAATAAAACCTTCTAAAGCCCCATGACATGGTGAACCTCTTCAATGAAAGGGGTCACTGCTCCCTTATAGCTGACCTGAGAGGTGCAAGGTATGAACTCAGAAATATGGTGATACGGTCTACTACACTATAATGGAGTTAGAACCTATGATTTTAGTAAGGTGGTGATGAAATCAAATGCTTTTGGAAGACCAGGGTCATCTAGGAAATTAAAGGGGTATCAGTTTCACAATTGGCTGAAGAAAGCATTTTTAAACGAAAAGTCAGATCAGGAATTAAGTCACATATTTCTTTGCTCATCACACCATAAAAGGCTCAAATAATTTCAGTTGTCAGTTCTTAGTGTAAGGGACTGGAAAACCCCAGTTCTGACCTCCATATATTTTTACATATTTGTTTGGTGCACCAACAAGCAACCAAAGCGGCCTAACTTAGTAGGGAGAGGTTTGGGGCACCAACAGTGACAAACATTCTCCTACTATTAGTTGGCTATGTAAGTCCTCTGTGTGGTTGGTCCAACCCAACCTCGCGAAAGCTTCCTCAAAATGGAAACACCCAAAAAAGACCACAGGTATGCAAGGTATGCTAACCCTGAAACAACCTTTATTTTTATTCAGGAAAATAAAAAGCAAAAGTGCCCACTGACCAAAGCTCATCTGGGGAGCAACCAACGATGCTCCCCAGGAAGGGAATGCTAGGGTGAAAATTTTGAAGTGAACTTTGGAATGGGCGGGCGCGCCTTATAATGGCAGCGCTTCAAGGCCTCACCTGAGTTATTGATTAGGCTCACACAAGTCTAATCTACAACTCAGGAGAGGCACAACCCAGCGCCCAAAATTTTATTTATTCAAGGATGGCCAACCAGGGGACTGACACATCCAATATGTAGGGAAAAGGAAAGTAAAAGAGGGGAGAGCACACTAAACAATAGAACCTGAAAGATAGGACATGGTACACTTGGATGTGGCTAGGAGCCACAGGTGGTGGATGACTATATCCTTAAGTGACATGACAGCTCTAGGGCTTGTAGGGTGTACCGCCTATAAAGATTGTGAGGTTTTCATTGTCACAACGAAGGAACCAGATTGGTAGCCAGTCACCCATCTGTTTCTTCCATTTGTGTTGTAGTGATCCAGATAGCCAGGATTGGAAGTGGTCAGCCAAATGGCTATGGAACCTGACGATAGCTTGGTTGATGTTGTGGAAGATCCCGTTGAAAGCATCAAGGGTAATTGTGTGAATGGACCAAATTGCAATACTCACAATTAAAGCTCTCAGCGTCTGGGGGATAGGTGAGATCATGTTGAGTGCCAGGATATCGCGGGATAGTCGAAATTCAGCTGATGGTGATTGCTGAAATAAGTACATCACATTGGCCCAGATATGCTTGGATGGCGGGAACTCTTCCAGGCGGTGGTCTAGCGTGTTGGGTCTGCCGCATATGGCGCATGATTGGAACATTGAGAAGGTGCGGTCAGCTGTCCTAAATGTATGGCGCATGTAGAGCCACACTGTGGAGCTCACTTGTGGAAATAAGAGGGTACAAGTGATGAGGTCCCACACCTTCCTTTGGGTGCGCAAGTCATATGGGATGTCTTGGAAATCTAGTTAGTCAATCCGGGATAAAGGGAATGGTGGTAGTGGGGCAGGTGCGTTGGTCACAGTTTGTCCTCTGTGGAGTCGCATATAACCTATTGGCAGGTTAGTATCATCAGATTGTTGTGCATAGAAGAACCTTTAACTCTCTTGTCTTAGGGTGTACAGGATGCATTTGAAGTAGCGGTTGGTTTTGTGCGGTCCTGTGGCTGTTGGATGTGTTGTTAGGTACTTCATCAGTGTTGCAGGGTTGGAGGGGCACCTCAGATGTAATGCCCTTACGAAGTTGGTTTGGGCTGCCTTAGCCCAGTGGGGAGATGGTGGGTTGGGTGACGTTGTCAGAGCTATCCATGAGCCAAGGATTTTCCTTGCTCGTTCCATGAAGTTGAGCAGCCCCATCCCGCTCTTCTTCCGTGGGCCTACATGGTCTCCAGCCTGACTGGTGCGCGGTATCCAGACCACAGCCAGTTCTGCATAAGCTTGTAGACTGCGTTGGTAAAGTTGGCGGAGAAGGGAACTGCGTGAGCAGCAAACCATAACTTTGATAAGATCAGGGAGTTGGCTAATACAACCCTTCCGGCAAACCTAGCTTTACTCCTCCGCATACTTGTCATTCTTTTTGTGATGTTGTCCAAAATTTTGGTTTGAATGGTGTCAAGTGTATATCCACCAGCCTTGAGCCATATTCCCAGATGATGGACTGGGTTGGTGGCAGAGTGGGGTGCGAAGGGTAAACACAGTGGTTTTATTGGCTTAGATCTTTGTCTTGTAGGATGTGCGCTTAGTTGGTTTGGTCGGTAGTGGGAGGGTGAGGTCCAATTTAAACTGAATTTTCCCATTACAAATACCTCTGTTTTCCGTTTGTTCAGCATGGCGTTACTCACTGAATCATACTGATGAATAATGCTCTCAATCTCTCTGGCATCCCTATTGCCTGAGACTCTAACTATGCAGTCATCAGCAAAGGCGAGCATTTTGGTTGGTAGTTGTCCCTCCAACCTGATTCCAGAGAGCTTTGAGTTTACTATGCGGAGGAGAGAGTCAAGGCTGAAATTGTATAAAGGGGGCTAAGCGGGTCGCCTTGTTTGAGGCCCCTTTGTGGGGTGATGGTGTCCGTTAGGAACCTGGGCCTCTGATTGCAAACTTAGCTGAGCGCGTTAGGAGAAGCGCCCAGTTTATAAAACGGGGTAGGTTGAAGGCCTTTAGACATTGTTCCAAGTAGTCCCAGTGCATTCAGTCATATGCTTTCTTTTGGTCCAGGAAAGCAAGGGCGCCTGTGGGGTTAGCTTGGAAGATGTTGGCTATGGTGTGAATGTTATCCCAAATTGAGCGATTGGGGATAAAGCCAAACAGATGGGGGAGAGGGCTGTCTGTGCAATGCAACCCAGACGCTTAGCTAAAGTTTTTGTTAGTGTTTTAGTATCAGTATTGGTGAGAGCAATTGGACGCCAGTTGTTTAGGTCTGCCTGATCTCCTTTTTAGAAGAGTGTGACAACATATGCATCTTGGCCGCCAGGTAGAAGGGCTGTGTCCTCCAGGCACTTGTTCATAGTTGCCAGAAGTACTGGTGCAATATAATCAAAGTACCCTTTGTAAAATTCATATAGAAGGCCATCAGGCCCAGGGCACTTGTGGCGCGGAGTTAATTTTATTACCTCCCATAGTTCATCTCTAGTGATGGGTTTGACAAGGTCTGGTTGATCAGCTATATTGTCAATATTAGCAGATGATAAAAATTTTCCAATTTAGCTAGGTGCCGCGAAATCTGCTGTGTACAGGTCAGTGTAAAATCGGTGTAATTTGGCCGAAATTTTAGATGGTGAGGAAGCCAGTGTGTCATCAGCATAATGGACCTGTGTGCAAGTTGCCAAAATCAAAATTGGTTTAAAACGGCGGAAGAATTGGGCCATGTGAGTTTCATCGGATAGAATGTAATTTGACTTGTAACATACTTTGATGTAGTTCTGGTGTTTTCTAAAGAGGGAGTTGACCTGTGCAGACAGTTGGAACCACAGGCGTCCCCATTGAGGACTGTATCCCTCAAGAGGTGTGTTGTTTTCTAAGTGCTGGAGCTGTCTGATAGCCTTGTTGATTGTCGTGGACATTGCATCCAGCTTTCTGGAGTTCAAGTGACAGGCTTTCTTGGTTACTCTAGCCTTGAAAATTTCCCACTCAGCGATAGGGTTCCCGTTGGGTGGTCATTTTTTTGTCTGTGTTGTTAGCACCACCTTGATCCAAAGTTTAAGCTCCAGAAGATGGATGGTGCTTGGGTGAACTTAGTGCCAGGTTGGTGGCTTTTAGTATTTTGCTGCGGATGATAACATTATTGAAACCATTTGGTGGTCGGAGAAAGGGATAATTGTTGTTGTAAAATTTGATACACAATGATGGAAGTCTACAGGGGTGAGCATCAGGTCAATCTGGGTCATTGAGACCAGCTGGTTATTGTTGTAGTGGGGCCTCAGCATGTTGTCCAACGTGGTGGCATGTTTGGGGATAGTGTCATACAGGCCCAGAGTTGCCTTTAGTATGCGTAGTTCCGTGTGACTGAGGGATTTAGCCTTTGATTTAGGCCAGCGGTCAGTTATGGCGTTAAGCCAGCAATTGAAATCTCCTGCGAAAAACGTTGCCTCAGTGAAAGGGATTGAGAGAATATTGGAGAGAAATTTTTGGCAGTCATTTGGATCACTTGGGGCATACATACACTCCACAGCAAAAGTTTCTCTGTTCCACTCAAAATCTGTTAAAAGCAGCCATCCCTCCAGGTGGGAGGATGTGCTTCAGATATTTACTGGAGGATTACGGTTAGATTGAATTACCACCCCACAGTGGTACGTCCAAAAGGATTTTAGCAGGAAGGAGCATGGTTGACCATGACTCCTCCTCCCCCGGTGGACAGTGGGGTTCTTGGATGGCCAAGATGTCCATGGGGATATCGCGCAGGAAAGCCATTTTTTGGCCTGGGACGTGGGGGCCTTGGCTCCCGTGATGTTGAGCGTCCCTATGGTGATTGTGGTAATCCACATATCAGGAACGTTGGGGTGACCCACTGGGGTCACCCAATTCCTTAGCAGTGCAAGTCATACTACAATTTTGGGGCTGATCAGCCAGATTGGTTCCAGCACGTTGATAAGCAGTTGTAGTATTGGTTTTGTTTGGTTTCTTCAGGCTCAGATTACTCTGTGGAGTTTGGCTCTGGCGTGGGTTGTATTATGCCCTATCAGCGTAAAATTTTCTGCTGCTTACCTGTGGGCTAGATGTGCAGAAACTAGGTGTTGGGGTAATTGGGTTTTGTGCTGGAGCGTTGTCATATTGTGATTGGCTGGGATGATCTTCCATGCTGTACTCATGAACCACATTGTCGCTGGTCACATGTGATTGGCTATGAGGATCCACAGTGGTGCATGTTGCTTCTGCTTCAGTGTGGTTAGAGGCATTTGTTTGGTTGTGTTTGAAAAATAAATTGCTTTGATTTTGTTGGGTTTTATGTGGGGGATCTGAATGGTTATTTCGCTGTGCTGCTATGGCATCTGACTGAATCTGGTCTGAGGAAATTGTGGTGTGAGCTTGGGTCTCAGCGAAACTCGCGGCCTGCTTGTGAGCAGCCTGTGCGCAATGATGATCCTTGCACAAAATGGGTTTGACCAAAGTGATTTTGGCTCTTTCACCCCAATGGAAGGCGTAGGTGGCGTCCTTCATTTTTAAAGGTTGGGCTCGTTTCATCCATATCATCCTTACAAAATTCTGGTGCTTCAATCTCGCACTTGACAGGGCACACATGGTCTTTGTGGCCTAGAGCTGAGCAGAAGCCGCAGATAGGCAGGGTGTGTTCTGGTGTGATGTGGAAGGGGCGAGATATGCTGCCATTGGGGAGGTTGATGGTCACCGTGCATGGTATGAGGGTGATATCCTCTACCACGTCCTGGTCAGGTTCAATAATGGCTATTGCCTTCCCTGTACACAGGTGGGGCAGGAGGGGGAATTTTTTGAATTTAAATTGTTTGATTTCGCTGTAAATTTCAAGGCCTGCACAGAGCTTGTCCTCAAGGATTTCATGGTGCATGGTGATCAGGAGTCAGTCAAATATGATGAATAGGTCATTTGCCTCATTCCAAAGTGTGCATACCATGTGGATAATGCGATCTTCATTGTTAATTTAAGGGAAATTTGGTTTTTTCTGCATCTGCTGCTTCATCCGCAGTCATGAACCTGACATCCACCCATCCTCTATGTATTTAACCGAGGTAAGCCAACCAGGGGATGGACATTACCAAACTAAAACTAAAATCATAATAAAAATAACAATTAAAATGAAATGCCCAAAATGGATGGATTGATTGAATTGTACCTATCAAAATATCCAACCAGGTGGGCAGCGAATACTGCTATCCCTCCATGGTGGATGGGGAGGGGGATTGGGGGCTCGTCTTTGGCTGCATCCATCTCATTCCAGAGTAGGGTGCATGTTAAGGCAGATAGTAAGGGTGTAGGGGCATCGGCGGCATGGGGTTCAATATCCTTGATGACTAGAACTTCCAAATAATTGCCAGCCATCATTATACCAATGATGTATTTGCCAAAAGCGTCTTCAGTTTTGAGGTGGGCGTATGGGAATTTAACGAATGTGGCAATATTGGTTCAGGTTATTTTTGCTTTCAGATTCCATGCTACTGTTACCACGTTCTGGATGGCTTCAGTTACGTTTTTTGTGTAAAGTTTTTCACGTTGATCTTACTTTGTGCAGTAAGATTTATGGGGATGACGGGAGATGGAATTCCTCCTGTGAGTGCAGCCACAGATTTGGCGGCAGCTTTGCAAAGTGGACGGCAATCTGATATGGCGGCTGCTTCTACTGCAAGCTGGTGGTTGCTGTAGAATGGTTTGGCATTAGGTTGTGGGACATTTTCCAAAGTGGTAAACTTTGCATCCCATTCTGCGTTACAGAGCCGCTTGAGTTGCAGCATCAGTTCTTCAATAACGTTACCTGATTTGTCAATTTCATACAATAATTCCCATGGATTTTGGTTTAATTGTATTGGTGAATCAGCATATTATTGATGTTTGTTCAATTCATATGCGGATGCATGGGAAAATCTGGGATCCAATCTGATGTTTGGCTGGATGAATTATTTGTGGCATTGGGGCAAGGTGGGTGCTGATTGGTGGCTGTAGGTGCAGCTGCAGCATCAGGCATTGGAGGAGGGGAAGGTAGGATCATACCCCATGTTGGAGTTGGCATGGGGTGGGCGGTGGATTAGTGGGCATCAGGAAAACTTTTGCATCAGCAGAAGTTTCTGAGTATGGGCATTTATGTTTTGAGTGGTCTAACTCAAAGCAGGATGGACAAATCTTCTGTCTGCCCTCAATGCGGGCTCAGTACAGATGGTTGGGGGCAGATGGGATGGCGGCACGAGGGGGAATTGCTAAAGAAATTTTTGTAAATTCAGTGCTGATCATGGCATATGCCCAAGGCCCAGCGAGGCGTGTGGCCCCATTTGGGACCACAAATTGTAAGATGGGGTTGGCGCCGTAGGCTGCTAAACCTTCCATCAGCTCCTGGTGGAGCACTTTGGGGGGAGGTGGGTGTGAAAATTAGCGAACTGGACCATCAAGGTGGTGTCCGTTGGGAGCTAGGTCCAAGTTGTTGGGAGGGGAATATAGTTAAGAATTAATGGCACCATTGCCACAGTGGCTGCATCAGCTTCACAGGGGAAGCCAAAAAAAAGTACCCCTTATAGGGGCGGAAGTCTATAAAACAGGCTGGTGTCATCACCACCTGAGCCATTTTAATAATGGCTTGGTTGTCGTAGGGGAAGAATTTCCCATATTTGACCCTAAGGCTGAAATGCATGTTGCTCCAGGGGAGCACCAGGGGGCAGTGGGGCACCGCTTGGGTTTGGGTGGGATGGGCATCGAGATCCTTGGGAGGAACGAATCATCCCAAGGGTTTGGAATGACTGGGCAAGCCAGTCCAAGCGCGTTTTCCTGTAAGACAGAAAATGGAGGTGGGAGTTTTGCCACTGCCCCATGCTAGGACATTTGGTGGGGGGTCTGATGACATCAGAGTAATACTTTGGTGTGCGATTAAGTATTTGCTTTTAATTTACCAAAATTAATTTGCTCAGAAAGTTATGCTGAGCAGAGAGAGTTCCCCGTCCTCTATGTAAATTTTTAAAATTTACCAAAACAGTGTTTGGGCAAGTCATGGAGAAGGCCTCCCCATTTTTTCCCATGACTTGAGGGAAGTATCACTGACCATAATTCTAAGGCCATGCTCAAGGGAGGACAATGGTTGGTAGTGTTTGATATTTGTGAAAGCGCCCATTTTTTGCAGAAATTGCAAAACTCCAGGTGCGGCGCTATGCTCACCCTTTTTCAAGGGAGGTTCTCCCAACGTACTGCTGGGGCATTTTTCCCCAATGGGTTGGGTGGGCTTAGGGCTTTTTGCGCTGGCCACTTTCACCCAACTGGTGTTGGTGCAGATAAATCTGCTCATTTTCCTAATTGTCAAATTTGGATAATTTGCATAGAATCATGTTACTAATAGTGATAGTAATGGGAAAGAAAAGCCCCTACGCCCAAAATTACCAAACCAAAAGTAATTTTAAATGCGATCTGACTCATATATGAAAAATCTGAATCTGAGTCAAAATGTATGATTGAGATGAATCTCAATCATTATATTACCCCCACTTGAGGAGGGCCCCTCCCCAAAGAGGAGCCCCACAGCGGAAGGCCGCCACAATGAGGGCTTCCTGGGGCGAGTTACCTCGAGCCCCAGGAAAATTAGCCCAGATTCACTATGGGCCCTCGAGGGAAACACAATGGAAAGAGAAAATTGGGACTGGGCTTCTGGAATCAGCCCACCCAGCAGGAAGATGCACACCCAGCACATGGCTGTGTTGCACCCTCCCTCTCAGGCTCCCATTGGCGATGGTCTTCCCATCCTGACTGGGAAGGTGCTTTTGCCACAGAAAATATGAGAGGAGCGTGCAGTCCAGCATGGCTGAATGGCCCCAGTCTGAGGATGCATGCTCAGCACTTGGCTGCGTTGCGCCCCCCTCCCAAGCTCCCATTGGTGACGGTCTTCCCATCCTGACTGGGAAGATGCTTTCGCCAAAGAAAATGCAAGAGGGGTACATGGTGCAGCGTGGTTGGACGTCCAACCCCTTTCTGGGCAGACCATCCGCGGGTGAGGGAGTCCTGCTGGGACAAGTCCCCTCAGTGCATTGAATCCCTGGTGAGAAGGAGGCCCCACCAGGAAATTAACTGATGGTCACTTTGAGTCCAGGGTTATCCATCAGTCACTGGCTCCCACTGGTGCTGGTTCCTCAACAACTGGGACCAAGTGACAACTGAGGTCGGCCAAACTGGGGATCAGGGCGTGCAGCGCACATTGACTTCAGAATTATGAAACTTACTGAAAAAACCCCAATTATGACCGCCATATATTTTTACGTATTTGTTTGGTGCACTGACAAGCAACCAAAGCGGCCTAACTGAGAAGGGAGAGGCTTGGGGCACTGACAGCGCCAAACATTCTCCTACTACTAGTTGGCTATGTAAGTCCTCTGTAAGGTTGGTCCAACTCAACCATGCAAAAGCTTCCTCAAAATGGAAACACCCAAAAAGACTACAGGTATGCAAGGTATGCTAACCCTGAAACAACCTTTATTTTTATTCAGAAAAAAAAAAAAAACAAAGGAGCCCACTGACCAGAGCTCATCTGGGGAGCAACCAACAATGCTCCCCAGGAAAAGAATGCTAGGGTGAAAATTCTGAAGTGAACTTTGGAATGGGCAGGCGCGCCTTATAATGGCAGCGCTTCAAGGCCTCACCTGAGTTATTGAATAGACTCATACAAGCCTAATCTACAACTCAGGTGAGGCACAACCCAGCACCCAAAATGACCGAACCAAAAGTAGTTTTAAAAGCAATCTGACTCATATTTGGAAAATCTGAATCAGAGTCAAAATGTACGATTGAGACGAATCTTAATTATTACACTTAGGTCTGGTAGACTCATGATGCCCAGCCAACGGATGTTTTTGGAAAAGCTCCAATATATTTCTCTGTAAGCTCTATATGGGAACCCACATTTTTTTCTGATAGCGTATTGCATTTTATTAATTTATTTGAGGTAAGCCAACCAGGGGACGGACAGTACCAATACAAAATAATGACTAAAAACACAAACCAAACGCCCTAAATGAGTGGCGAGACACCAAAACAAAAAGGAAAACCTAGCTAACCAGGTGTAGCAGTTGTGAGCCGCTTAACCCAAATGGCGGAGGGGGAGGGGGTATCAGAAAGATTATTGATTTCTTATTCACTAATGAAGAGACAGATTAAAGCTGAGAGAAAGGGGTTGGGGCATTCGCAGGATGAGGGTTGAGGAAAAATGGAAAAGGATTAAGCTCTTTATTAACAATCTGGGCCTGGAGCACAGCCTCCAGGAATTTGGCAACATGGTGTTCAGCTTGTATGCATGCATCGGGAAGCTGGGAAAATTTTGTTATATTGGCTCTGGTGATGCGCGTGGTGGGGGAAAATTCTGCCAGTGCAACAACTTGCTTGACAGAAGAGGTGGCGGTTTCCCTTAATCGTTCAATTTCCACCTTTGCAACCTCAGGAAAATTGGCAGGGTAAGTGATTGTATGTAGTCCCTCATTAAATTGAGTAACATTTTGTGCCACGGCTTCACAGAGATGGCGGCTATCAGGCGAGGCCACAGCGGCTTTGGCAAGTTGATGGTCACTCAAGAATGGGGTAGCGGTGGGTTTGGGGATATATTTCTTAGGTGGGAATGGGGCATCAAAATCTGAAGGTAGATATGGTTCCAGATTAATTGGAAAGTCAGGAGGTGGTACAATTTCTCCAGATTCAGTTATTTCATCCAATAGGTCCTAAGGATTTTGATTGAGCATGATTGATTTGGAGGGACGAGGTTTTGGTTGGGTAAGTTTTGAAAATTAAATTAGTTGGATTGAATATGGGTCCAAACCTGCTCCTGATTGGGTATATTTTTAGAAATTAAGCCGGCTTGGGCTTTGGTTGCAAAGGTTTTGTTGATTTTTGAGCGTTCAGCTGGAGGGGGTGGGGGCAGCCAAAATCCCCACTCAAACGCTGTTTGTGTGGCCTCATGTGTGGGCTTGGTGGATTCCGCTTGTTTTGAATTGTAGCTACAGTATTTTTCTGAATGATCAAACTCATGGCAGAGGGGACAAATGGTGCAGCCATTGCAATATGAGCCCAAAAGAAGTGATCTGGTGCAGATGGGATATAGGCACGTGGTGGGATGTGCTGGGCTACGGTTGGCTGGTGGGGGGTAATGGTGGCCATTGCCCATGGTGCTGTTAACTGCTCAGATCCACTTGAGACCAGGAAGTGTAGGATGGGGTTTGTACCATATTTGGATAGCCCCATCATCAGTTCTTCATAGAGTGTTTGAGGCGGAAGGTGTGAAGGAAGGTTTGCAAAGGTCACCACCATTGTGGTGTCACTAGGGAGGCGTGTATGGGTTGTGGTAGTAGTGTGTTTTTATATATTAAGGGCGTAGTTGCTGCTGCAGCTGCGTCCTCTTCAGTGGGAAAACCAATATCAAAATAGCCCTTATAAGGGCGGAAGTCAATAAATCCTGCTGGTGAAAACGTGGATGTTGCTAGCTCAATTATTGCTTTGTCAGCATATGGGAAGAGACACCCATATTTAACTCAGAGGCAAAAGAAAATATTGGATTGGGGTAGGGCAAGCGGGTGGGGCGGGTTAGGTGGACTCGCGCTAAGTGTAATAATTAGTCCCTTGGAGGGACAAATTGTCCTGATGCATTAGGCAGACTGGATGAGCCAGTTCGCATGCATTTGCCTGCAGGGTGGAAAATGCTAGCAGATTGAACGCTGCTGCCCCACGCTGTGGCAGCAGGTGGCAGATCCGCTGACATAAAATGAAAAACTGATTTGATGGAGGTGGCGATGGAAAATTTAATGGATGCTTTTATAAAAAATTCGCTTGAAAGTGATGTTAAGCGGAAAGGAAATTAGCATATTGCATTTTGTTGTGACTTAAGTGCTTTAAATTTATTAAAATTTCCATTGACCAATTCTTTCCAAAGATCTGGTCAAACTAATTCTTTCTTTGAGTGGCTCTTATTTTTATATTTATCTTTTTAGCCCCTCCTCAATAGCAAAAAAGTTGGAAAGCAGCATGGTGGCAGTGTTATAGTTATCCAGATCTATATTGCAGAAGGATATACTAGGGTTTCAACTTAACTGAAAATTAATTACTCCTTTCCAGAATAAAACTAAAATTAAAATTGCTAGTGCAAGGTGTCATCTTGCTTTTCTCTGGTTCATTAGTTGATGCTTATAATTATATTCTAGCACCAATGGTCAGTGCAAATGATAATGGGCCACTTGGCATATTTTAGTTAAATCTTCCACAAGTGCAAGAATGCCAGGATGGCAAGCATTCCTTGTCATAGATTGGTTCATTAGTTTCCAGTATCATCTTCCTACAAAAGTAACAAGTGGGATGATCTAACCCATCCATGTCTTTCTGTAGAAGTACCACATCAATCACACAGTTGGAAGCACCTGACTCATAATGAAAGGCTTCTCCATATCCACAGAGTGCTAGAAATTTAGCTTTTAGTGAGCTCTTTTTAATGTATTAAAATGCTTTATTTCTGAAGGGCCCATGAAAATGGCACCTTGCCCATTATCCTGGTAAGGGAGCAGATACTGAAAGGATTTTGAGAAATTACAAAAGAAATTAACTTTTTATAAGAAACTTCCAACTATAGTTTGATCAATGAGAGCTTTATAATCCTTAGTAGTCCTCAGCTTGTCCAAGCATAATGCCAATCCCCATTTTAATACCATATTCCCAAGAAGGTCACCATAGAATTATGGAACTCACAATTTGAAGGTTTCATCTTGATACCCACCCCATAAAGGGCTCTAAGAACTGAACTGACATCATGTATATGCTAATTCTTGGGTTTTGAGAACACTAGAACATTGTCCATATATGCAACATAGAAATGTCCAAGAAGTCCTTCCAGAACGTGATCAATTAGGCGCTGGTTTATGGCTGGGGTGTTATTGAGTCCAAAAAGGCATTACTTGATATTAATAAACAAATAGTATTCAAAGGCAGTGTAACTTTGAAGCCCAGTATGTATAGCACCTGATGGAAGGCCTCAACCAATCCAACTTGGAGAACTGGGTGCTTCCTGAGATCAGAAATAAGATATTACTTAAATAGCGGCTTAGCGTATGTATGCCTCAGGTATGGAGTTTAATTTATCTAACTGAGGTAAGCCGACCAGGGGACGGACAATACCAATATATGAAATGGGGTGGGGGGAGGTGAAGTATAGCAAGATTTAGGCACCCTAGAGTAGACGAGCTACCCCTGTTGCCAGCTGGTACCACCAGGTGTGGGGGTTGAGTACGCTACTCTGAGGGGGTTTTCCCTGTTATGGAGCAGGTGTGGAGGAAGGGGTCCGTGTGTAGAAACCATGCTGGGAACCATGACTCTACAAGCCTTTGCTGCCTCAGCTTCATATATCCATAAAGCCATGCTTAGAAGTGTTTCAGTAGGTGAACGTGGAATCTACTGATTATCCTACAGATGGTTGGTATGGTACCCTTGACGCATCCAAAGCAATGGTGTGGATTGTCCACATTGCAATGGATACTATTTGGGAGCAGAGTGTGGGTGGTATCAGGGATTCAATTTGGAGTGCGAGGAGGCTTCTGAAGATTGACAGCTCCTGGTCATTTTGGGTTCTTAACAGACGCGCAACTTCCCGCCATATGGTTCTAGATGGGGGGCATGCTTTGAGGCGGTGGTTCAGGGTTCCATCCCCTCCACATACTGCACACGCTGCATGAAGAGAGTTGGAGCGATCTGCTGTTCTTTAGGCTCTTCTGAGGAAACGCCAAGTGTTAGCTCTTACCCTTAGCTGGAAGAGTAGATTGTTAGCCTCCATATTATCGTCTGTGTTGTGAGATCATATGGGATGTCTAAAGCATCTAGGTAGTCAATTCTCGCAATGAATAGGGCGTCAAGAGTGTCCCTCTAGGTCAGTACTAAAAAAAAAAAAGAGTGTCCCTCTGGGGGTGGTCCTCTGGTTTCCTTAGCGTTAAGTGAGCTCTGGGCCTTCCCCTTCCAAGGCTAGTGCCTGTGAGAGTGATGGTCACCCCATGTGCCGAATGGTGCAGAAGAGGCATTTGAAGAGAGGGGGTTCCATGTGGGCCCACTGTTTTGGGGGTGGTTTGCATGGTATGTGAGCAGGCTGGATGGGCTGTGTGGGTTGATAGTTTGAGCGCCTGTGCAAAGTTGGCCCTCGCCGCTCTATACCAGTGTTGTTGTGGGAGGTCTGGGGCTAGGACTTCCTTTATCCAGGTGCCAATATGCGGTTGGCGTGGACCTCAAAATCTATTAGGCTCATGCCTCCACTGAAGCATGGGCTGAATAGTGTTTCCACCCATACAGGTGGCCGGGACCCAGGCCACAGAAATTCCTGAATAAGTGTGCGGATTGAGGATATGAATGTAGGTGAGAAGGAGATTGCGTGTTTAGGGAACCACAGCATTGGGAGGATGAGTGAGTTGGCAACTGTCACTTGCCCCATTAGTCCTGGGGATCTTCCTTTGAAGGAGGCGACGCGGTTGGACACCCATTGTAGTAGATTATTCTCAATTATCTCATTGGCATACCCCCTGTTTCTAGCCATATCACAAGGTGGCGGACATGGTTGGTTGTTAGAGGTGATGTGAAGGGTAGGATGAGTGGGTTGTTCCTTTGTGGGGGCTGTGAGGTTTGGGTGTAGTGGCCCAGTTTTAGTGTACTTGCCTAGGAGGATTATTTCCATTTTCCTTTTGTTGAGCGATGCGTTGCTCACAATGGAATATTCTTCTAGGGTGCATTCCAGCTTTCAGGCATCATTGTTGTTAGCTATACCTGTCACGCAGTCATCTGCAAAGACTAGTATCTTGATTGTTGGTTGACCTTGTGCAGTTATGCCCATGAGGCGCGAGTCATTGACGCAAAGGAGTGGATAAACACTGATGTTATACAGCAGTGGGCTGAGGGTGATCCTTGTTTGAGCCCTCTGTGTGTTGTGATCTTGTTAGTTAAGAAGCCAGGGCCGCATTCAGCTAAGGATGCGGATTCTGTAAGGAGCATCGCCCAGCTTCTGTATCTGGGTGGGAGTTTGAAGGCGCTTAGGCATTCCTTCAGGTATGGCTAACTAATGCGATCATATGCCTTCTCCTGGTCTAGGAATACCAGGGCTCCAGTTGCTTTGTACTGACATATGTTGGCGACGGAGTGTATATTGGTCTAGATTGAACGCCCTGGTATGAAACCAAACTGATTAGGTGACAGGACTTTGGAGGCTATTGTGCCTAATCTGGTTGTTAAAATTTTTGCAAGTAGTTTTGTATCAGTGTTGGAGAGTGCAATTGGGCACCAGTTGGCCAGGTCCAGTTTTTCACCCTTCTTAAACAGGGTTATGACATAGAAGTCTTGGCCACCTGGTAGGAGGTGTGTCTCCAGAAGGCACTGGTTCATTGATGCCAAGAGGAGGGGGCAATTATCTTGAAGTATTTTTTGTAGAATTCGTAGGGTATCCCATCAGGCCCTGTGCACTTCCTACGTGGTACACTGCGGACTGTGTCCCAGAGCTCCTCCTGTGTGATTAGGTTTAGGAGGTTATAGTCCAGTGGTGCGCTTTGTATTCCTACAGTGTGTATAAAATCTTTAATTTTTTGGGGCCATTTGGGGTGTCATAGTATTGTTTAGTGTAGTAGCAATGTACTTCCACTTTGACCTCCGCTGGGTCAGTTGCCACGCTGCTGTCATCTTTGTGGACATGTGTGCACGCGGGCTGGTTGCCATGGGAGTGGAATTGGTAGAAGTACATTGAGCAGGTTTCGCCTTCTTTTATGAACTACCTTTTCTCGATAATTTGATTCTGTGCTGGTGTTTGAAAATGAGGGCGTTTAGGTGGGCGGATATTTCCACCTATTTGCGCCCCCAGTTGAGGGTATAGCCAGACTTTGGGGAGTTTAGCTTGAGGTGGTCCAGTCTCTCAAGGTGCGCCTAATTGTGGCTGTGTCAGCGGTGTACTTATGCATGGCGAGATGGTAAGTTTTAGAAATTAGTTTGGCTTTGAAATTTGCCCAGCTTTTAATGGGATCCAATATGAATGGGGTTGCAAATTTTTGGTTTATGGCCTCGTGTTTGACCCAGTCAGATATTTTGGGCAATTTTATGTTTTCTGGGTGTAGCTTCCTCCAGGCAGACGCCTGTGTGGGGGTCCAGGTTGGCGAGAGCTGCACCAAACGAATTGGTGGTCAGAAAAATTGATCTTTTTAGTTGAGAGGTTGGAGATGTTTAAGCAGTGGATTTTCGGGGTGAGGATGTAGTCAATACAGCTCATTGAGATGAGCGTTCCCTCACATATGTTGGGTGGGTCATGTGGGGAAGGAGTGGTTCCCTGGGGGAGGATATTGTGTAGGCCAAGGGATGCCTTCATTGCACAGAATTCAATGTGCTCTGGTGGGTATCCACTAGGGTTAGACCATCAGTCCATGTTGGAGTTATCCCAGCAATTAAAGTCTCCCAACAGGATGGTATCTGGTGGGGGGTGAGTGTTGGGACAGTTTTAAGGAATTGTTTCCTCTCAGATGTGGTGCACGGTGCATAGATGCATGCTATCAAGATTGTGTCCTCATGTGATGCAATCGTTGCTACCTGGATGTGGCCATGCAGATATGAAAAGGAGTTAGTGATTTTTAATTATTGTTATTTTGGATGACCACCCCACAGTGAGACGTCCATAATGATAGGGATGGTGAGACCCTGGCTGACCAGGATCCCTCTTTTCCCTTTAGACAGTGGGTTTCTTGGTTGGCCAAGATATCTACAGGGGTTTTCACAGGAAGTCCAGCTTTTTGGCTTGGGATGCTTGAGCCCTGGCTCCCATGATGTTTAATGTCCCTATTGACACTGAGGTGCCTGCAGCGCCTCAGGAGTAGTTGGGAGGGCTGTCCAGCCCTAACCCATCACCCATATTTTGGTACTTGCTCCGTGTCACTGGACCAGTCCACTCTGTGTCATTGTCCAGTTCCTTACCCTGTGTCAATTTTGTGTGGGTTTTCAGTTTTAGGGTTTGTGTCAGATTTTTCTGCTCGTGACTCATGGTAGTTTGGTGTGAAGCGCTTATTGGTTTCTGTGGTTGGGGGTTTGAATTTGAAGAACTGGGTCCCACATTTTCGCCCATAGTGAAGCTGAATTTTTTTTGCTAAGTTTGATTGATTAATTCCACTTGGTGATTCAGTCAATTTGTTGAGAAAATTTTCAGCTTGGGCATTCTGATCTGATTGGGTGGCTCAGTTAATTTCCTCCATGTCCTCCTCAGCTTGGGCATTCTGTTCTGATTAGTTGGCTCGGTTGGTTTTCTCTATGTCCTCCTGAATTTGGCCAAGGTCGAGGGAGGAGGCCACAAGTGATGAAGCCTTGGCCGCTGCCCACTTGTGGGCCTTCTGTACCATTTTGCATATTTTGGGTGATACTAGGTCTATGAGGATGTATTGCACATCCTCTCACCAGAGGAAGTGGTGGTTGGTGTCAATTATTTTGGAAAAATCTTCATCATCTTTGTCTATGGCGTCATCACAGAAGTCTGAGGCCAAAATGCCCTCCTTTATTAGGCATGTGTGTTCCTTGTGCCCCAATGTGGTGCAGTGGTTGCAGATAGGCAGTGTGCGTTCTAGTGTGACGCAGAATGCCTTTGACACTCCCCCATCTGGGAGGTGAAACACCGCTGTGCATGTGATTCTTGTGAGGTCCATGGCCACCTTTGGGATTGGGTTGATCACAGTGATTGCCTTTCCTGTGCACAGGTTTGGCATCAGGTGAAACCACTGTAGTTCAGATTTCTTAATTTCTCCATAGCTTTCAAGTCCATTTTTGGAGCTCCTCCTTGATTATCTTGAGGGGAAGGCTGGTAGGGAGTGAGTCGAAAGAGATGAACAAAGTGCTTACTTTGTACCATCTGGTATGCGCGGTGTGCACAATTCGTTTGCCCTCAGGGAGGGCAATTATGACGCAGACTTTTGCAGCGGCGCTGCATCTTCTTCAGTTTTAAATCCTATATTGATACAGCCTCAGTGGATGGTATTGGTGATAACATACACCGCGTGGGGGAAAAGGGAGGCCTGTGCCTTGCACACTTTCTCCCACAGAGTGAAGACTCAACCCATAGGAAAAGTTGGAGCTCATGTTCTATCTTTGATAGGGGTTGGGCATATTGGACTTCCATGTATAAATTTAGTTTTGTGGTGAACTCCCCAAACCCAGATGGTGTCTGAGTTTGTGGTTTCTTGGTGGAATTGGTTCCTGGTCCCCCTCCAGGGCGTTTCTTGCCCTTTGGCGCAACGTTTTGTCCATTGCCCAATATGGCTTTCGCCCAGTTTAATTGGGATTTGTTAAAATTGCCCATCTCTCCTGTGTGATTATCGAATATTGCTGATCAAATTGAATTGTAGTAACTAATGTTATTGTTATGGAAAAGAAAAGCTCCTCAGGTATGGAGTTTAATAAAATAAAAACACAGGGTCAGAGATCTACATTGGCCTTTGGAATTAGCAGGGTGGGAGATACTACTGAAGGTTTGGATGGGTTTATTAACCCAGAATTGGATATGGAATTTATGTACTTATACAAAGAGTCTTGAAATGTTTATTTAGGGTGTTTATTAGACAACCCTCAGGCAAATATGTGCTCATCTTATTTTCATAAGCTCAAGAAAAAAAGGTCAGTCATACCCAAAATGGAGGCACCATGAGCTTCAAACAATTCTTCATCTCTTAATGTAATCTTGGGAAGAAATACTTTGAGGGTATCACCTGCCATGATCCTCAGTTTAGCCATTAGGGGCAATTCTTTTGCAAAGTACCATTGCAGGGGGCAAAACTCTGGAGGAAAATTGGTATCTTTGACTACTGTAAGTCAAACTTTAGTGAAAAAAGATGTAACTAATTTATTACTAAAATTATGGTAGTGAAAGCTTCATAAAGAACAAAAGTTTTCTAGAAAAAATGATTATTTCCGTACTATCATGAGATTGTCACATACTCGCCAAAAGATAGCACTTTTAGTTGTATCTTCTAGAGTTGATGTTCAGGCTTTCTTGATGTCAGGTCCCATCTGCCAGGTCAAGTTGTAGGTAATTTTCATTTTCTCTAGTATTAATGATACTAAAACTTCTTCTTAATGTTTTCTTCATAAAATTATCTTAAGAAGGAAAAGATAGGAGTAATGGGCAAGACATAACTTTTCAAGTTGTGCTTGGATGGGCTTCTCTTAGTGCACCTTCTTAGAAATCCTCCCCATAATTCACATTCTTTTGATGTTGATAGGCTTTCTTTACTCACCTATGGTAATTCACTTTCTTGTTCATATTGTTGTAAACACTGATTGGTTATGACTCACCTCGACAAAAGTCCTCTCTGTTGCTATATTATATCCATCGCATACCTAAACTCTTGTTTTGTCTTTGACAGCTTAAATTGACTTTCCAAAGCTAAGACACATTCAATATCCTCCTTCAATGAATCACCCAAAACAAGTTGACGCCATTGAAGAAAGCAAGTCATGATATAAGTTCTGATTTAAAATGAGAGATAACTGAGTTGCAGGAACCTTAGCAGCTGGGAAAGTGAGCATGACAATTGGGCATACTCTTCAACGTTTCCTTTTCCTTGAGATTCCATCAAGACTGACCTAAATGTGTCCTGAGCTATGCGTCTAGACAATTTATATGGTCTATAAATTGGAGGCATTAATTAAGGAATTTAGGATGTGCCTCTTGTTTGTCAAGTAACTATTTTGCCCATGCTGTTATTTTTATCAGATAAGTTTATGTTTTTAATCTTAAATACTAAAAAATAAAGTTCTACCAGAAGACTTTGTTATTTTGCTTATACTGGAACTTATCAAATATCTAAAAGATTCCTCACAAAGCCTTTGCTTCTAAAAAGACTGTACAGTTTTTATATTGGTTATAGCTGGCTCAGTGAATTTTTTGTACTTAAGATAAACCATTACCAATCCATTAAACTTTAAACAGTAACATTTCAGAAAAGAGGATCATAAGCAGGGTTGTTGGTTATAGATACCAAGTTAGTAGGGCGGGTTGCACATGAACGTCACTGGTCACCCTTCAAATGGACCAGAAGTTATGGAAATCCAAGCAATTTAACAGATGGTACTTTTCAATAAGTGGCGAAGGAGTTGGATAGGAATAACCATGTAACAGTCCACAGAAATTTGATCAGTCCAGAAAGTAAAATGGTTTGTCTGCATACACCATAACTTAGGGTGATTACCCATTAACTATGATCTAAATAATACACAACTCAGCAATATTTCACAATTTTAAAGTAATGTGAACAATGATGCAACAAGGTGACTGGTTTCTATCTTTTTTTATTAATCTTATTCACTGTATGGTATTCTCTATAAAATGAATTTAATATTTAAAAGCAATAAATTTAATTACATTTAAAACTACAAAAAAGCCATAATACTGTCAACGCTATCCTCTTTTCCTTCATAAACCTAGAAAATTGATAACCACATAGACTTACTTAAGTTTAATTGACTAGTTGTATGTAATTTTAAGAATTTAAAATATCTTATAAGCTTTATTAACTCTTGCACATATTCTTAAAGGTCTATTTATAGGCAAAACTTATTTTATTGACTTTGCAATTTGTTTGAGATCAAGAAATCTTGCTCATTTTTCAATTACTTTTTATACTTTGGTGTTTTCAAGAAATTGCCACTGGTTTAAATTAAGTCCAAAAAACTTTCTATTTGGAGTCTTATTTATAGGTCAATATGTCCCTTTATTTAAATGGATGATACTTTTGAATGGAGGGCTTTCTACAAGCATTTGATAAAATTATTGTTTAAAATCTGATTTATAGGCCAAGCCTTCTATTCCTTAATTTGAGGCTTCTATCTGGAAGCTCAAGCCTTATCAGATCCCTTGATGTAATTAATGAAGTTATATTGGATGGCTGGGTTGGGACCATCTAGTACTAAAAAAAAGAAGTTATATTGGATGGCTTAGGATCCAAAAGATCCTCTAAGACTAAAAAGGAGTCAAATTTTTATATAATTAATGTGCCAAGTTTTAATGACATCATTTATAACCATTTTCTCTAATTAGGACAATGTAATGATATGATGTAGTCTGGATCATTACACCCTGATAACATTAATATGCTTTTTGCCATAACCATACCATATATTTAGTACCTTATTCTAATTTTTATGCAAACCTTCCTTTCATAGTCAATAGCTTCATTTATTTGTATCTTCCACTTTCTGCTTGTCTTCTTTAAACCCAACATTTATAAGCCTTTCCTTTACAGAAAATTTTATTATATTACCAGATCAGCAATATGTGACCTTGCAATGAAGTAGAAAGATAAATTTGTTTTTGTTTCTTTGAGATGCTGAAGCACAAAGTATTAGATGCAAATAAGCTTTTAGATTAAAATCCATTATCTTATCTTTTATGAATCCTAAGGTGATAATATGGGTTACTGAGAGGCTTGACAATAAAGGGGTTCTGGGAAAAATGTTGCTTGCTACCAAATCTCTATATGAAAGCTTCAGATCATTAGACATACTCTTTTGATTTCTCTTATCTGCTCACTTCCATGTGGTTTATATGCTCAAAAGGGTAGTCTCCTGTGATATAAATCCTAAGATGAGCAAAAAAATATTTAAAGCATTTTTTAAAAAACAGCTATATCTCCACAACATTAAAAACCCCAAAAATAAAAAAACTAGATCCAAATATCTATTTTTGCGATCTAAATATAAGTACCATAGTCTCTAACTTTTTGATTTCTGTAGGACCTTTTAGAGTCTAACACATATTTAAAGAATTTATAAGATATAATGAAGGGAGGACGCACCAGTATAAGAGTATGGACTTAATGACCAAATCCTCATAAGTTCAATCCTTGTGTATAAATTTGGGTAGGGAACATTTTATGACTGAGTTGGCATTGCGCACCAACGCCCTGAACTGAGATAGCAAATAGCAAGTCAGTTTATGGAGTTCCTGGCCTATCAGATAGCTGTGCATGGAGGTTTACCAGAATTTTCCTCCTTTCAAATTAATTTCAATTTTTTAATTACCCCTTTAAATGTTCAGTATTGCCCCCAAGTTATCCCACATTGAATATATATAAAAATAAAAAATTGATAGGATATCTCAATGATATCTCTGGTATGTTCTCAGATGCTAATTTTTATAGAAGGTTTTTTGTATTCAAGCTTCCTATACTGTTGGTTCAAATCATAGAATAAGCATATATTTTGTGCCCCATAATCCCTGGAGATTAATTTTTAAAACTCATTTAAATTTAATCTTTATTTCTCTGTGCCATTAAAACTTAAATTATTTTTCTCTATAGGTTATGTTATAGATAGTATATCTCACAATTAGCACTAATTTGCATTGATCAGATTTCTTTTGAGAATACCAGTGCTCTCAAATGTAAGAAGACTGACCTATTATATGTTAAAAACTCCTAGTTTTTTGTAGGAGCATTTCCACCTGTAATCTTTAATTTAATTATTTCAAACTTATATGCTATAAAGCATCTTCAAAATTAATTTTTGAGGTGAATATAGAGTGTCCCTTTAAGAGAAAAGTGTTCAATAGCTATATTTACTGATCATTTAAATTGGAGTTTAAAACTACAAGTTATAAAATTATTTAAAAATTTATCTTTATAATTAATAATAAAAATATATGGCTTTTTAGATTGAGCAAACCTATTTTTGCTTAATCAAGTCTACAAAGTAATATTTTTCTACTAGATGTAGGGGTAACTTATTTACATTATATAAAGTTCTTGTAGGCCATTAACTAGACTTAGTAATGCTTAGAATAGATTTGTGTGATTAAATTGTCAGAAAACTAGATTAACATAAATAATATAGAAGTTCTTTATATTTTTTAAGTTGAGGAATGGCCTTCAAGTTAGGAAGTTATATCTTAAAATTCATTTTTGTGCTATAATGTATAGAGCTCTAGTAGTTAAACACTATAGACATATTATTAGATAGAGGCACTTAATAGAGATCTAACACCCACAAGTATATTTTATGTTATTATTCAACAATTTGATAATAATGAAGAATGTGATTAGTTCATCTGATTTAAAATAATATATTATAAAGCATAAAAAGATGAAGATATATGAAATAAAAGATGTTTTTTAATCCTAGTAAAGTTAATCTTAAAGATAATGTCATTTGTAAATATAGGATGAGAAAATTGATAAATAGAAATTAAATGAACCAAGTTATAGGCTACTATATTGAAGAACATTAGATATACACTGTTATAATTTTTTAACTTTAACTAGATCTGTTATTATATGATTTATACATAAATTATTTAAAATTATAAAGAACTTAGTCACCTCTGATGCTTTCAATTTAAAAAATAGCATCCTTGGTATATTAAAAGAACTATATAAATTTTTTAGTATTTAACAATTCTTCTGAATTTTCTAAGAGTGCTATCCTTAAAAGTAATAAAGGCTACTTAATCACATAATTAAATGGGTTAAAAATTAATACTTTTAATGTTTCATTTTTACACTTTTTTCTTATATTATAGCCCTTGACATAATTCTATGGTCTCCCTAATATTACCTTTTTACTTCCTTCATGACCAGTGATGTCATGATTATCTAGTTGTACCACACAAGGGCTTTTATTCTAGGACATATGTAAAATACAGTAAAGTATTTTAAAACATAATTATAGCATAATACAAAAAGTTTTATATTAAAAAATTATTAGCAAAAACAATTACAATAAAATGCAAACTTTATAAAGTAAGAAAAATGAATTTAGCTTAAAAACTTTTTGATGACATAGATGTCACAAAAAGGATTAAAACTAGCGCTATGGATTTAGAGTTTGCATTTCTAGTTTTTCAGTGACAATATATTTATTCAGTACTTTTGAATTTTAAGTGCAATATGCGTTCTGGTGCTAACCCAGTATTACCATAATATAACAAATGTGATATGCTTAGTACTTCACATATGTAAGATATGGGACTAAAGTTGTCCTTCTAAGCCTAAAAGAATAAACACTTTGAGATATGAAGAATTTAGCTAACTAATATTAGGATATACATCTATAAAACCTTTTTTAAATGCTGAAAAGGATGCTTATATACTTTTGATATGAAAAGTAATATCAAAGATATTTAACTAAGGGATATTGTGTTAATGATATGTGAAACGTTTTGTCAAAGAATTCTGCATGTCCCACACATAAGCTAGTGGTGTCACACGCAGAGGAGGGGGTGCATCATAATTCTTCCAATGGGGTTTTTAAAAGTCATATTGCAAAACTCTGGAATTAAAGGCACTTTTAGTTTTCAATTAAACGTGTTGCTTATTGTGTTGACCTATCATGCTAGGTTATGAGTTTTATTTTATCAGCATTTTGATTTTTATATTAATAAAATACTGATAAACACATTTATGGCTTGGATTGTTGCGTGTAATTGGAAAAATGGAATCTTGTCTTGAACCAATCAGATTTTCAAGTGTAATTCTTCGCTTTTTTGTACTCCTTAAATTAAAGTCAATTTGTAGGAAATCACTTTCATCTTGTTAAGACTCTAACTATAGCCAATATGAAGAAAGGCAGATGTTTCCTATTGTAAGGATGTCATCATCCATTTAATCAAAGGAGGTAAAGTATTTGCACACTGCAACCCCTCAGCCTATAAAAGGGATTTTCTAATCATTATCCTTTCCTAAATCAGTACTAGTGTTGATATAAATAATATTAGTAATATTAGATATGATTTTCCTTAAGTAATATGGGAAGGGGAATTTTAAGGGATGTTTAATGCTCCAATATACTTCACATAATAGCAAATATTGCAATTTTAATGAGCACATAGTGCGTACATATTCATCTTTCCTTCTTTGTATAAAGTCACAAAAAATTTATATGTACTATCCATCTTTTTTTTTTTTTTTTTTTTTTTTTTTATACCTATCCATCTTTTTGTATTAATCTATATGTAAATGCTGCTTATATATTTACAGAATTCAGAATTCTTGTTATTAAAATAAAGATGTTATGCAAGCTATACCATTGTATCTAATTTCCATCTCTAAGATAATCATAACAATTGCCTCTAAGTAAAAGTTGACTGGAAGTGTTTTTTGATATCAATATGTGATTTTTTGACAATAAGCATTACATACATCATAATTAATAAGTACCACTTTTTTAAAATTTCTTCACTCTTGAAAAAAATACACCAAAGAGTAAAAAAACCAATTAGCAAAAATGACGTTAGAAGCAAAAATATCTGCTGACTTAGTAGTTGTGGCATCAACGCCAAAGTCCTATAACACCAGTTATTCACTTAATGTTTACTAGGAGAACATGCTCCCATGTGGCCACCGCGCATTCAGGCACCATTTCCTTATATAGCTGAGTTTGAAATGAGTGACAGCTCACTTTATTTTACCCCTCCAACCTCCATCTCCTCAGCTTGTTGTTGTCCAACAACCAACTGCAGGTCATCAAACCAGAGGTGCCACAAACTGAGCTGTAGGAGCAGCAGCTTCATGCATGGAGTGAAACTGCCAACATATTCACCAACCACCCAACAATAGAAGACGCTTCAGAACAGACAACTGGCTCCCAGTTCCACGCCCCCAAGAGCAAGGCGCCCAGAGCCATCCGTCCACCAAACTAATGTCACAACAAAGTAGCAACATCCCAATTTGGAATCCCCAAAGACCAGGGTGAGATAGCCTGTTTCTCCCAATAAGAAAAAATTGGTTTAGTATCAAATCTCTCCACTTTTTCTCATTCTTGACAAATTTAAATGAATTTGGAAGTATTTTCAACTAAGGTGGCAAAACCCCTCATAAAAGAGATCAAATAACAATAATCATTTTACATTTTTGGTCAGCAACAACCCCAAATTTACTCAAGCTAATTTTGAGAACATAGATTGGGCTGATGAGGATCTTGAACCTAACTTACAATTGGCTGAAGGTGCATCAGACTAAATGGGGCACCCTACCCTACTGGAGCCCAAGAAGCTCTTATGTCTCACCATGTTACCAGCGTCCAACAGAGTTTATCATCAAAGACAATCCAATTATGCCTAATATAACCACACTGCCCAGATTATGCAGAAGTTTGCTGCTTAAACTAAGCACAAACTCTCAAAAGGCATCAATGTGCATGGCAGAAATCATTCATGCCTATATCCTAAGGATAATCCTAAGAAGATGATTATAATGCAGAGGTTAAAAAAAGAGGAATTAAACTAAGGCACAAAATTCTATTTCTTAATAAAAGCTCACCCATGATTTTAATTTGTGCTATGAGAGCAACTATATGGAATATTATACCAACTCTAAAACTTTATTTGTGAAACCAGCTTAATTGTGCTTGCTAATGTTCCGCCAGCTGGTTTTCACAAATATTTTTAATAAATAAAGATTTAATTAAAAAAGTGCTAGTAAATTTTGGATTTTCAAGATTTTTATTAAGCTCATGATAAAGGAAAAATGATGCCCCTCAACATCCAACTATCTAGTATTTAAAGTAATTTTGAGGGTTGAGGGGGATTTAGGAATGTGTTCATAATAACATACATGAGTCCAAATTAGGAAATATGCAGGAATAACATATCATAAGTTGGGAACTCACTTCAGGGCAGCAGAACAAAGGAAGAGGAATTCTGATTGGCCCAAATGTACCTGTGAGGTAACTTTTTGATAAATTTAAGCCAATCACCACCTGAGAAATTTATTGCACCTTGGGGGACCCCCGCCAAGCCTATAAAAGGGGGTCCCCACGCAGGTGCATTGGAGGACTTTGTTGGGGTTGGTGGAGTGCCTTCTGATGATTCCCCAAGGTCCGTGGTGAGGTCAGAGTAATCCAACCAGACGTTTTATTACTAGTGCCCATACAGGTTTTGAACTGGTGTTTCCCTGATTAACGGGGTCCCACCAAGAATTGTCCAGGGACTTTTGGCCAATTTCTTCAACTTTCTCATTATTATTGTTAATAATTAAACTCTTAATGACATCAGAAAATTGCAAATAGCTGACATTTCTCTTTTTCAGTGGAACTTGACCTACAGCATTCTTATTTTTCGGCTGCAAAGGTAAATGTCTGACAATGCCCATACCAGTGCTTTAAGCTTTGCCATACATGTCCCCACCAGATGAGGATGAAGAGCCTCCCAATCCCCCTTCACCCTCTGACATGGTTGTATAGCAGTTTTCGCTTCTGACTTAGTTGATGTGATTTTCTTTAATTTTGTGTCAGTTCAAGTGGATCCATATGTTTCATTTTGACTATATTTTACTTTACTTAAGTTTTAGCTCTTTTAAGCATCAGTAACGTCCATCCCCTGGTTGTGTACCTCAAATAGATAGAAGATAGAGGAAGGGACTGGACTGGACCTAACCAAAGAATTCATATAAATACTCTGCCAGGGGACAACCAACCTGACAGAGGGTGAAGAACTTCTGGTAGGTTTGGAAAGAAGTCAAGTCTGGTTGATATGCTTCCAGTAGGCGTTCCAAATTTTTGATAGAATTACATAGATGGGGACGGCCTCTTAAAGCTACAAAGAGCCAGTTGGTCATACTAAGTAAAATTTGACATAAAAAGTCAGCTCCACAATGGGGGAAAATGGCTTATGTTTAATGAGATTTTAGGAGAATCTATAAAATAATAGAAGCTAACGCAGCCTTAAAAAAGTATAGCTTTGAAGTTGGTTTTATAATTGAAACAGTAGGACCTTAAGAGGTTTGAAACCACAAAGTACATGCAGGAAGGGTAGAAACTTTCCAACTGAAGTTAGTGAGGAAATGCTAAGAAATATAAGAAATACCTAAAAAAGCAATGGTGAGGAGCATAGTAGCTGTGAAAAATGACCACCACACTCAGTTAGCGCTCAAAGAGAGTTCTACATGAAAAAAATCCATGATAATATAAAATGGCTGGTTGTTTAGTGTAAGATGAGTGTCTGTAGCTTTTCTGTTCTCATAGAGATGTTGGGAAACCCAACACCCAAGAAACAGAGAACATTTTAGTAAATGAATAGAACAAAACCACCAAAAATTATCTGAATTTGTAGTGGCTTAACCATAACAAAATAAGACATAATAAATTAAAGAACTAATGAAGCTCACAACTTTGTAAAAGTTGGAGTTTAGAACATGAAAAGCTTCACTTAAAGTGGTCCAGACTCAAACAATATGTAATAGAATCTGAATTAACTTAAAAGGATATTAAAGTCTAAAAATCTTTAAGACCTCCTTGAGGAGATCCAAGGCGTGGTCAACCTAAAAGTTCATCTGATAAAGGGTATATATAGACTTATTAATAAAGGATGACCAGCAAGTAAGTTGGCCTAATGAGAATGGCTATATAGAAAAATTAAAAAATCATAGTCAACTCAATAGGGAACTAAGCAAAACTAGCCAATGGAATTAAATTACCGTTTTCAGTGGTAAAATGTCTTGAGTAGGACCAAACTCAAGACTTTTGTTGTAAATTAATATTTCTAGATATAGTGTTATTATATCTGAAATAAGACTAAGCCCAATTTTCAATTAATTACAATGTCCTGTTTTTGTTATTTAAATAACTTGTAGTTTTTAATACCATAGATGTAACGTCTAAAACTCCATCACCTGACCTCTCTGGTATCAATATGAGCATACTTGTCCCTCACTCAACGTTGTTCCAAAATATATCTAATATCAGGGAGGGCGGCCAATTTGATATTCTTGGCCTTAGTGATCTCCTTCTTTATAATATGATCTTTTTCCACAATTATGCCATGGAGCATGAAGTTATCTAATACTAATTATTGGGAATGGTGGCATAATTAATAGTTCATCTTACTACCACCTAAGGTGGAGGTTAAAGCCCACCCTCTTCACACTACAAGGGTTTCTGGCCATTGGCTTCTATTGTTGGAGAGTAAGTAAAGATTGAACAAAATCTTTACCAATATTGATTTTGAATTTATTTGAGGTATGCCAACCAGGGGACAGATATTACCAATAAGCAAAAAACAAAAGAACTGAACAAATGAATCAAAAAGAACAATAAACCAAAACAAAAAACTCTAACCAGGTGGTGAGCAGAAACTTCTAACCCTCCATGGCAGAGGGTAAGTGAGGGTCAGGCGGCTCTTCTGCAGATATACTCTTCATGATAATTGTAGAAATGAACCAAAGTGGAGAGCTATGGCATCGGGGCATCAGCGTAGTATGGGTGATTGTGGTTTAAAATGAGTTAACATCTTCATCATCAACATCAGCTTGGTTGACAGCTTCAACAAATTCTGCTAAGTGATGTTTAGCTTGAATGTGGGTATTGGGAGTTGGGAAAAAATTGCAAAACTTTGGCTAGTGATTTTAGCAGATGCAGCCAATCTTCTAGTTTAATGACATGCATGACAGCAACTTCAGCATTTTCAAATAATTTAGTGATTTCACTTCAGGCTGCTTCAGAGAAATCAGAGGAGTAGTAAAGTATGGTCAGCCCTAGTTGGAATTGAGCCACTGCTTTGCATAGGTTGGGGCAATGGGGAGAGGCCACCACTGCTAAGGCAAGCTGGTAGTCACTTTGGTAGGGGGCAGCATTTGGTTTAGGAGCAAAATGTTTGGGGGATGGGGTTTTGTCAAAATCAGAAGGGAGAAATTCATCCTGACCATAATCAAACTGGCCAAGAGGTTCACCACAATCCTTAATCATGATAACTTTACCTGATTTGTCAACCTCAGCCAATAAGTCCAATGGATTTTGGTTCATAAGAATAGTGGCTGATGAATTTAGGTGAGCAATAGTCAAATGGGCTGCTTGGGTGTGAATGTTGGTCCAAGCCTGACTCTGATTGATGTGGGCAAAAATTAGGTGGGTTGATGCAGGTGATTGATTTAATGGAGGCTGATTTCTCACTCTGCCTATCAAATGAGAACGTTGAGTGGGAGGGGGCAAAAAACACCCCATTTGGATTCTGCTGAATGTGGCTCGGAAGCCACACCAGAGGAAGTGGCTCAGAGGCAGATTTTTTTGAATGGTCGAAGTCCAAAACAGAGAGGGCAAATTTGGTGACTATTATCCACTCAAGCTCAAAAGCATTGCTCAGGTGCCACTGCAATATGAGCATGGTGGGGAATTTGTTGGGCTATGGAAGGGTGGTATGGGATAATGGTGGCAGTGTCATGAGGTGAAGCAAGGAGCTCTGCACAAGAAGAAATGGTGAAGACAAAGATTGGCTGTGTCCCATAAGCCAGAAGCCCTGCCTTCAACTGATTATATAAAATGTGGGGTGTTAGGTGAGATTGGAGGGATGCTAAGGACACCACCAATGTGGTGTCTGAAGGAAGATGAGTACAAATAGTAGGGATGAGAGTATTTTTATTAAGAAGGGGAGTTAAAGCTGCTGCTGCAGTATCCTCCTCCATCAGGAAGCCTAGGTCAAAATAGCCCTTAAATGGGTGGAAATTGATAAATCTAGCTGGTGCAAATGCAGCAGTGGCCAACTCAATATTTTCCTTGTCAGCATATGGGAATATGTACCCATAGTCAACTCATAGGCAAAATTAGATAGTGGAGTGAGGGAGGGTGAGAGGATGGGGGTGAGAAGAATGGATGCGCACCAGGTGGAGCACTAAGTCCTATGGGGAACAAAATGGTCAGAAGAATTTGGTGGGCTACTCAACCCCATGTAAATGTGTTTGCCCGCAGATTGGAAAATGCTAGGTGGTGGAGCACCGCTACTGCACATTGAAGCAGCAGGCAGAAAATCTGCGGACGTTTTTAGGAAATGGGTGTGGCCAGATGGCATTGGTAAAATAAACTCTTTTTTTCTTGTAAAATTCACTTGAAGTGAGATCAAGTGTAAAGAAAAGTTTTCCTTACCATTATTGAGAAAACCTAAAAAAAATAAAGCAAATGAAGGAAATTTTTACTGGAGTTTCACCTATTGGTTCTTAAGTCAATTGACAAATTTATCCTTTCAAGGTCTCTATTTTATAGTTTCATTGTCTCCCAGTCATCCTAACCCAAGTATATAGATACAGATTATGAAGATGTTATTATATCTAACTTCAGATAAAAAGGGTTAAAAAATTTTATAGTTAAATAATTATAGGATTTTATTTCTATTTTTATATAGTTTAAATTGTGGTCTTTATGTCATCCTTCCTTTATCCTATCCCATTCTTATAATTCCATAAATCCACTTTGTCTTTTTATTAAGCTCAGAAAATACTGGCACAATAAGTCAATAATAGTTATATGATCTAATGAGGCTTCTATACTATTTAAAATAGATTTACATATAGTTTTAATTTTCAAGGTTATTGACTCCTAAATTATGAGGTAACTTGTGCTTGGATAAAGAAAATTATTTTTCTGTGGCATCAAAAACTTTATCATAACATAATAATTATGAATTTTTATTTTTGTTTTTTGCTTTAATTCTCTTCAGATAATAAAAATTACAGTAGCAACTTTGATAATTTATTAGGGCATCATAGCTGCATCATATCTATCTATAGGTTTCAAGCTCAACCAATTATTTCTATATTCCAAAGAGCTCCAAACTACACATCTCACATATCACCCATTATGATTAAAAATCATATATGCATTGATAATTACTTTCTCAGCTCCTTGCTAATTTTTGTACCTATTGGTAGGCGTTACTGGCATCCTTGCTCTAATAAAATTAAATAACTTGATAAATTAATGTTACCTGCCTTATAACCAGACCATTTTTTCTAGAAAGTATTGTGTTATGTTGTGCATTACACCTTTTTATAATAGTCTTTATTACCAAAATGCAACACTAAGGCCTGCTTTTTGTAGCTAGACTTATCTAAACTCACTTACAATTCAACTACTGCATACTGAAAAGTAAAGTAGCCCATTGGCATTTAGATTCCTTCTTTTATATGTTCCACCTTTTCTTTATTGCATCATGGTATCCTAGGAGTCTAATTAAAGTTACTGGACTCATATACAATTTTTCTTTAGATTAGAGATATTAGTAATAGAAAATTAGTATATAGAGCTATGATTAAATCTATTTAGGTTTAGATATTTTATAATCTTATTTAATAAAAATCACCATGTTATAAGTCTGGTTTGGCTAGGTATACTTATAAGATATGTCAAAGTTAATTAGGGCTAAGATTAAAAATAAAGTACTCCTGTTAGGTTTTAGAGACAAAGTTAATGTCAAGTGCAGTGGTTAACCTTTATCATGTAAGAAATAAACCAGTGAATATTGATAATTGGATATAGGTGCAAGTCCCAGTGAACATCCTCTGGGCATTGATTGGGCCATCTTTCCATTCTCAAACAAGAAGGTACCAAAGAGGATGGCCTACCCTCATTACTCAGGGCGATCTCACTCACATAGTAGATGAGCACTGGGTAATGGTCCTTATGCTTTGGATCCCGCTTCTGGTATCTGCACTCTCCTCGGCAGAATTGTTATAAGGGAATCAGTGAAATCTGCACTGAGATCACCAAAATGGAATTGATCACAACTAATTCGAGTGGCAATCAGCCTGATACTCAGATTTCAAATGACCAAAAAGGTATGAAGACTGAGCTATCAGCTGGAACGCCCGATGGTTGCAATTCAGTTTACACAATAATCAAAAAACTTTCTCCCCCCTCCCAAATCTGTCAGGCATCACCCCTGATGGGAAGCTTCCTGCCAAAAATTGGGCATTGCACCTGATGCAATGCCACCAACTGCAATTTGGCCTGCCACCAAATTTTGTGATGTCAGTCCCCAGGGGACTAACCTGCCCATTCCCAAATAGTTCACCGCTTAGGTTGAACTGACCGCAACTCAGCCTGTCACTGAATTTTGTGATGTCAGTCCCTAGGGAACTAACCCGCCCATTCCCAAATAGTTCACCGCTTAGGTCAAATTGACTGCAACTTGGCCCGCTGCCAAATTTTGCAATGTCAGTTCCCAGGAAACTAACCCACCCATTTCCCAAATAATTTGCCACTTAGGTCAAACTTGCGGAACCTGATCCCAGCTTATTTTCCCTCAAAATTGACAATTATTTAATTGGGTACATCGCACTGAGAAAATTGTTGGTCAATTCTCCTTCCTTAAATTTTCCATTAAAAACAACCTTCCCCAAAATTCAGTTTTTATATGTTGAAAATTAAGCTCCCTTCCAGTTCCATATTCGTTGTACCAGCAGCAGTGCCTCTGGCATTCTGGTTTGCCATTTGGGTGCTCTGGCATCTGGTCTGGAAGAACAGTCTAATTCTTACTTGCTGTTCACCTGACATAATCAACCAACCATCAATCTCTACCACTTCTGCCTTTCTCATAGATATTAGTGCAGCAATGGTCCCTTCTTTCCAACTGAATCAGATTGTAAAGAAGATTATCCCTGCCCACATTAATTCCATCCCACTCAAAACTCCAAACCCATACCCCATAGTTGCTGCGGTTATCTTGCCCATGTCAGTAGGGTCTGACATCTCAAATTGCAATGAGTTTGTTCCCCAAAGCCCAGTAGTTTCCAAGCTGTCACCTTTCAAAGGTACAATTCCTATGGAACTGGAACCGATCATCATCAAAAATGGGGAAGAGGCTGAGGAAGAGGTTATCCCAGCATCCCAGAAATTGTGATGTTCCATCCAATATCTCATGGCTTGGAAAGGATATTCAGCCTATAAGAACAGTTAGGGCAAGATGCATAATTGCACAAATTGCATGAACCTGGTTGAAAAGTTCCATATATCCCACCCCAAGATTTCTGTTTTCCCCAAAACCCAGTAGTTTCCCAGCTGCCACCCTTCAAAGGCGCAATTCCCATGGAACTAAAACTAATCATCATCAAAAATGGGGAAGAGGCTGAGGAAGAGGCTATCCTGGCATCCTAGAAATTGTGATATTCCATCAAATATCTCATGGCTTGTAAAGGATATCCAGCCTATGAGAACAGTTGGGGCAAAGCGCGCAATTGCACAAATTGCATATACCTGGTCAAAATATTCTACATATCCCACCCCAAGATTCTACATTTCCCCAAAAACTTGCATCAGTAATGGCGATCAAGTTACCCAAGGTGCACAAGAATGTGGCTCTCATACAGTTTCTCAGTGATGAGGCTCTTCTCTTAGAAAAAGGAAAGGGTAATGTAAGTTCTGGTAAATATCCTCTGAGCATCAATTGGGCTAACTTTCCATTCCCAAGCAAGAAGGTACCAAAGAGGATAGCCATACCCCTTGTTACTCAGGGTGATCTCACTCACATAGTAGATGAGTGCTGGGTAATGGTCCTTACGCTTTGGATCCTGCTTCCGGTATCCATACTCTCCTTGGCAGAATTGTTATGTGGAATCAGTGAAATCTGCATCAAGATTACTGAAATAGAATTAATTGCAACTACTTTTAGTGGCAATCAGCCCAATACTTGGATTTCAAATGGTCAAAAAGGTATGAAGATGGGACCATCTAGTACTAAAAAAAAGGTATGAATACCAAGCTATTGGAAAAAATGCCTGACAGTTGCGATCCAGTTTACACGATGATTAAAAAACTTCCCCCCTCCCAAATCTGTCAGGTATCACCCCCAATGGGCAGCTTCCTGTCAGAAAATTGGGCGTTGCACCTGTGTAACGCACCGGCTCCTTCCAATGAGCCACAAATGAGTTGGGCAACAGAATCCATGTTACAGACCATAGGGCTGACAGGGCTCCTGATACTACTCTCCTTGTGCGCGCGCTACAAGACTGGACAAGCACCCCCTGGAAGACAGTTGCAAGTATACTTAACCCCAGCAACATGCCTTGACTCCAAGACAAGGTATAAAGGGAGGCAATAGCTCTCCCAAGCTCACTCTCCAAGTCCAATTCTTGTTGATTCAAGCCAAACATGGCTGCAGTTAGGCAATATTTTTAAAATAAACTCAAAGTATAAATATATGATTTTTAAGTTCTTTTTTATTTAATATTGGCCAGGTCGATAGAAAACAGAACTGAGAAGCCTCCAGCTCCCAGTTCCTTCCCTATATACACATGCTACAAGCTAATATAAAATATAACACAAGCTTATGGTGCTAATCTGACTGATGCTTGGTGTAAACCTTACAGCAGGATCGCGGAATCCTCACTCAATGGTTCTGTGCCAGTTCCAATCCTCAACAGTTCTGCACCAGTTCCATTTCGAATTCCAAATGAACCGCGAAACTTCCAAGCACCTGTTCCATTCCATTCTTGATTTGAATCCAAATTGAATCTCGAAACTCCCCATTTTACTTGATTCTCGTTTTTCCTCGACTTGGACGCCCATCTTGCTCCTTGGCCTCCTTCAAGCTCCTGCCCCTTAGGCGTCCCTGCCAGGACCAACTCCCCCTCCTCCTCCATACATCCAGACACAGCCTGCCCTGTCTTACCAAAGATCAGGGCAATGTGATGCTGAGGATAGACCTCAACCGTCACATCACCCCCCTAGACAGGAAGAACTCTTGGATTTTCTCAGGACATCGGGCACAATCCCTAGCTGACTGCCATGTGGACTCCTCAATAGGATGACCCACCCAACGTACCAAGAATGAACGACGTCCTCTCACCACTTTGGTGTCAAGAATCTCCTCAACTTCATACTCCTCAGCTCCTCCTCCAGCTGGGAATAAAGGAGAAGGACTTTCAGGTGGCTGGCCAAAGAATGGCTTGAGCTGCGATACGTGCAACACTGGATGAGCTCTTGACCCTTCTGGGAGCTTCAGCTCAAATGCCACCTCGTTCACCGCCCTCACTACCTGATATGGGCCCAACGCCACCGGCCCCAATTTCTGGCTCCTTACAGGCAAGGCGTAGTTCTGAGCATTCACCAAGACCCAATCACCTCTCTTGAAAGCTCTACCTTCAGATCTATGCCGGTCTGCCTTCCTCTTCTGAGCCGCGACTGCCACCACCAAATTCTTCTTCAGGAGCTCCAGGGTGTCACGGGTATCTCGCGACAGTTCATCTGCCGCTGGATTCCGCCCTTGCTCCCTAGGCCCCATACCCTCTGGGTGTTGGCCGTGATTTGCGAAAAATGGGGTCATACCCGTGGATGAATGCTTATGATTGTTGTAAGCAAATTGAGCCAGCTTCACCCAATATACCCAGTCATCCTGCCGCCCTGAAACATAGCACCTCAAATACTGCTCCAATATCTGATTTACTCTCTCAGTTTGGCCATCTGACTGAGGATGATATGCTGACGAATGGCAAGCCTTGATCTTTAGATTTCCCAACATGTGGAGCCAAAATTTAGATGTAAATTGTGGACCCCGATCTGACACAATTTCCTCAGGCACCCCATGTCTGGAGAAAATCTCATTTACAAAAATCTGTCCTGCCACTTTTGCAGAAATGGTTGACTGACAAGGGAAAAACTCTGCATATTTAGTCAGGCGATCCACCACCACCATCAAGGCATCCATCCCCTGTGACTTGGGCAGTCCTGTGATGAAATCCACACTCACTGAGGACCATGGCCTAGAAGGAATTTGAAGCGGCTTCAATTTCCCCCCCGGTGCCACCTGTTGGGCCTTTGCCCTGGCGCAAACCACACAATGCGAAACATACTTCCGCACCGCCTCACCCACACCTCTCCATGAATAGTGACGGCGAACAAGATCTAACGTCTTCTCTTGACCGGGATGACCTGCCAGAGGATGGTCGTGATTAGCTGCCATTACCTCTTGTTGCAGACTCTTCACTGGGACCCAAATCCTTCCCTCATGGTGTATGATACCACCCCGAACTGAGAATCCCGCATGCCCCCTGCTTGCCTCACCTTCCCCTGTCTCTTCTCTTATCCGTTGGCCCAGCTCACATCTTTGCTGTGCAGTCCAGATTCTTCCTGCCATTCCGTCTCTCCAGCCCTGGATCGTTGCAAACAAGTTCTGTGGCAACATCGTGGCTGTGTTGAACTTCCTCAACTCCTCATCAGAAAACACCAGTCCAGAATCACGGCTCAATAAATCTGGCAAGATATTTTGTTTTCCCGGCTTGTATTCAATCCGCAGGTCATATTGAACCAACTCTAAGTGCCACTGGGCCTGCCTCTGGTTCATCAGGCGTGGGGACTTATAGTATTCTAAGGCTCGATGGTCCGTTTGGATGACAACCGGGTGCCTGGCATACAATAGGTGATGTTGCCACTCCCCCAAGGCTGCAACTATTGCCAAAAGTTCCTTATCATAAACTGGATAGTTGGTTTCAGCTGGTGCCATCTTCTGACTGAAATAACAAACAGGATGTTCAACCCCATCTTTACCCTCCTGCAACAACATGGCTCCAAGTGCAAAATTTGACGCGTCAGTCTCTACCACGAATGGTTTGTTTGGGTCAGGGTGTGCCAGAACTGGGGCTGTCAGCAAACTCGTCTTCACTTGCTGAAATGCCCTCTCCTCAGCCTCCCCCAAACGAACGGCACATTTCCCGTCAGTCTTGTCAATGGCACAGCCCATTGGGCCAGATCCCTAGAAAATCTTCGCACGAAATTCACCACCCCCAAGAAACTTCGCACTTCAGTCCTATTCCCAGGAGCCTTCCATTCCCGCACCGCCCGCAACTTATCAGGACAGATCGCTATCCCTTCTTGGAGGACCACGTTCCCTAGGAAGGACACCGATTCTTTATTGAACTCGCACTTGGATGGCTTCAACTTCAAGCCCGCGTTCCTAACCACCTCCAACACACTTCTCACATCCCTCACATGGTCCTGTACTGATTTGGAAAACACCAGGATGTCATCCATATAGGCAACACAACACTTACCCACTAAGTCCCCCAATACATGATCAATCATGCGCTGGAAAACTGCAGGGGCATTGCATAGCCCAAATGGCATAACCCTGTACTCAAAGTTTCCCAGATGACATTTGAATGCCGTATACCGCTGGTGCTCAGGGCGAACAGGAATTTGATTAAAAGCGTCCACCAAATCCAATTTGGTGAACACCCCACACCCGGAGATCATGGGCAGAATGTTCTCCATGAGTGGCATTGGATAGGGGTCAGGTTCTGTTACCTCATTAAGGCGTCGGAAATCAACACAAGGACGTAACTCCCCCTGACTTGGGAACCAACAGGACTGGCGAAACCACCGGCGACTTGGAAGGCGCAATCAAACCCATATCCAGCATCTTATGGACATAACCCTCCAATGCCTCTTGGGCCCGGGGATTCAACGGATAGACTGGACAGCCCTTTGGTAACTCAGAGCCTTCCTTGAACCGGAATCCAAATGCAAAATCCCCTGTAGGCGAAAAGGGCGCATCACCTTTAGGCTCAAACACCTCCGCGAAATCCTGATACTCCCTTGGCAATCCTTCCGCTGACACACTTGAGGTGATTCCACCCATGTGCTTCACCATCGAACCTTGGGACTGAAACGTCCATTCACACGTCCCCTGACCTCTAGGCGACAGCAGAACCCTCTCTCTCTTCATATCAAACTGTGGACGGACATGGTGCCACCATCTCATCCCCAGCACCACAGAATGTGGCAGGTGAGCTACGGCGTGAAACTCCTCCCTGAATACCTCCAGGCCTTGCCTCAACAGGACCATCCATCCTTCTGTAATGACAATCCATGGCTTCTTGCCCACTTCTCCTCAACATAATTTTCCCCAGCTCTGGTATCAATCAAAGCTAGAACTTCACCGCAATCCCTTCCTTCATCCCCCAAAGCACACTGATGGGCAAAATCAGATAAGGATAAGATGAAGTAAGCAGTTTAATTTGAGGTACCGGATTCACCAGTTTCTTGCGAAAATTATAAGGAGCCTTCTTATTCTGAGCCTCAGGATCCTGAGTGGTAATCTCGATGGGAATCCTTGTCTCCCACACCTCCACCATACCCTCAGGATTCCCTTGACTCTTCTTCCCTTCCTCCACATAGCTAAACCCCTTAGAACCATATATGGGCTCAGAACCTGCCCTTCTTCCACCACTCTGTCCTCAGAATCCCCCTGGGGGTCGCACAACTTCCTGACGGGCCCATACCAAACTCAACTGTCGTTCTACCTGCAAGGCTAAACCCACCTCTTCCTCCAACATCACTGCAGGTTTCACCGCCGCCATTGCCAATAATAAATCAGCTTGCAAGTTTTGGTGAAACATGCGCGGAAGCTGAGACTCAGGTGCCTTTGCTGCTCTTGCCAATGCGCGGAACATCTGGCCATACTCCTCCACTGACTTCTTCCCTTGACCACACTGCAGTAAAGCCGCCCAGGCCAAATCCTGCGTCTCATCTGGACATGCTGCACGATCAATCCAATCCAGACATTACTCCACTGATACGGGTAACCCTGACTGCTCTTCCAAAAGTTCTCACACCCAGTTGGACTGCTTTACTGGAAGTGCCAACAGAACCTGACTTAACTGCAAGGCAAACGAATCCTCCCCACCCGCTGCCTTTGTCAAACGTCCCTGAAACTGAACCCGGCTAAACATCTGGTGGATCAGTTCCAAGTCTTCCAATTTCAAAACTGTGGGAATTCTTCCTTTGTCCTTCCCAGGCCCTACCACTTTCCCACCATTCCAGGACACACACTCTAAAACCCAGTATAATTCATGAAGCAAAAAGGTGGTGGAGAATATCACCATCAAGAGTGTTGCAGTATGGTTATACCACTTTGGAAACACAACTTCTTCTGGCACCTCTTTTGCTTGCCACCACAACAACAGGAAAGTAAATAAGTTCTGTTTAATGTAATGCACCAGCTCCTTCCAATGAGCCACAAATGAGTTGGGCAACAGAATCCATGTTACAGACCATAGGGCTGACAGAGCTCCTGATACTACTCTCCTTGTGCGCGTGCTACAAGACTGGACAAGCACCCCTGGAAGACAGTTGCAAGTATACTTAACCCCAGCAACATGCCTTGACTTCAAGACAAGGTATAAAGGGAGGCAATAGCTCTCCCAAGCTCACTCTCCAAGTCCAATTCTTGTTGATTCAAGCCAAACATGGCTGCAGTTAGGCAATATTTTTAAAATAAACTCAAGGTATAAATATATGATTTTTAAGTTCTTTTTTATTTAATATTGTCCAGGTCAATAGAAAACAGAACTGAGAAGCCTCCAGCTCCCAGTTCCTTCCCTATATACACATGCTACAAGCTAATATAAAATATAACACAAGCTTATGGTGCTAATCTGACTGATGCTTGGTGTAAACCTTACAGCAGGATTGCGGAATCCTCACTCAATGGTTCTGTGCCAGTTCTGATCCTCAACAGTTCTGCACCAGTTCCATTTCAAATTCCAAATGAACCATGAAACTTCCAAGCACCTGTTCCATTCCATTCTTGATTCGAATCCAAATCGAATCTTGAAACTCCCCATTTTACTTGATTCTTGTTTTTCCTCAACTTGGATGCCCATCTGGCTCCTTGGCCTCCTTCAAGCTCCTGCCCCTTAGGCGTCCCTGCCAGGACCAACTCCCCCTCCTCCTCCATACATCCAGACATAGCCTGCCCTGTCTTACCAAAGATCAGGGCAATGTGATGCTGAGGATAGACCTCAACCATCACACTGATGCAATGCCACCAACCATAATTTGGCCTGCTGCTGAATTTTATGATGTTGGTCCCCAGGGAACTAACCTGCCCATTACCAAATAGTTCACCGCTTAGGTCAAATTGACTGCAACTCAGCCCACTACTAAATTTTGTGATATCAGTTCCCAGGGAACTAACCTGCCCATTTCCTGAATAATTTGCCACTTAGGTCAAACTTGCGGAACCTGATCCTAGCTTATTTTCCCTCAAAATTGATGACTATTTAATTGGGTGCATCACACTGAGAAAATTGTTGGTTGGTTCTCATTCCTTAAATTTTCCAATAAAAACAATTTCCCCAATATCCTGTTTTTATCTGTTGAGAATTAAGCTCCTTCCAGTTCTATATTTGTCATACCAGCAGCAGAGCCTCTGGCATTCTGGTTTGCCGCTTGGATGCTCTGGCATCTGGTCTCGCAGGCCAGTCTAATTCTTACTTGCTGTTCACCTGACAATAGGAAAGCATATCATAAAAAGAATAAGTCAGCAGCTATATTCTATTATAGCTTTCATTAAGCAATTTCTATAAACAATTAGTCGCTTAGATTTAGCTCATCAGTATTAAATAGCATCATCAGATAAACTCAACTATCTATAAAACCTTCTTATATCATGCAATATTAAAATTAAACATGTAAATATTAGATTGATTTTGTGTTAAAATAAAAGATCTAGCGCAGTTGATATTTTTCAGTACTAGATAGTCTAGCGCAGTTGATATTAACTTATGAATTGCATGAAAACAAAATTTCAACATAATTTTAAAGTATTTATAAAATATACAATTATCATGCTATTGGAAAAGTTTTACTTTGTCTACTAAACCTTTGGAATCAACAACATATAAATAATGGTGATGGTTATAAATAAATGGGTACTTAAAGATGATAAGAATTCTGCTTAGAATTGTGGAAAATACTTCGAACACGATTACTTTTATATAAGCTTTGTTTACTGTCCAAGGCTTAGCTATAGGAGAAAGATATAACTAAGAAATTTCAATCGACTCATTAACCCTTTGCACTCCGCTGTCCCTCTCAGGGGACATCGTAATTCTAGCTCCTTTGCACTCGAAAAAAATTTATAAGTTAGTTATATAAATTTTTGCGTCGTTACCAAAACTTGAGCACGTTTGGCGTGTATTGGCTTTATAAATATAACCTACATGAAATTAAACTTAAATGCTTTGACCTATAGAAGTATAAATGTATGTAAAATTATTCGAGGCGGGTCGACCTTGGGACAAATATACCACACCGAGAATGTTTTCTAGCCAGTACAGGTTTCGAACTAGAAACCTGCACTAGGGGTGGAAGCAGTTTTACCCGCTCGGCTAACCACCCTTTATATAAATGTATGTAACTCTTAAACGTTAATTCATTGGGACCAACCTTGGCGAATATATCCAATATTTAACCAAAACCAAATCAGTTTTTGGCGTAAAGTGCAGCTTAAAGTTAGAGAAATCTGTATACTCGACAAGTGATGACCTTAACATGAGACCCTTATATTCCGCAGGTCTATTATCAAGAATCAAAGTATTCAATAAATATTAACACTGTGTGTCAAAATGTAAATAAAAAATTGACAGAAAAAAATAACCTCACTTTCATTCATAGCATATGGTTTGTCTCTATTTAAAAGTTCAAATATGGGATATTTATTTAGTCCTGGAAGGTAATCGCCAAGTATTAAAAAGGAATAAACATAAATAAAAAGAAAATCTGAGCTACCAAAGCAAATTTAAAAATATTCCGAGCTCAAAAAGGATTTAGAATTACTTCTCAATAAAATTCCTTTGAGACTGCGAATTTCTGACTTCAGGCCAGCAACTGGAGAATCACCTCGGTTCCAAAACATAGGGTCACCTGAAGGATCGGGTAACTGATGAAAATAATATGTAAATAACCCAGAAAATCTCACGGGCTAAACTCGAAGTCCGGCTGACTATCTTGCTACGGTATGCATCAAGCGCATGTATTTGCCTTTTAATCAATTCAAATTCATGCATCATATCATATGCTAATTTTTTACAGAAATTGTCCTCCGTCGGCAAGTTGCTGCTTAAATTACCCATAGACACTTTTTCCTGTTTTTCTACGATATACTGCCGACACTTTTCTTTATGATCTTCACAATCTTCAAGAAATTGGATAAACTGGCGCTTTCGTTTGTTTAGAATGTAGCAACGACCTTTAAAAATCTTAACCAGTGCAGGAATCGCAATTTTCTGAATATAATTAAATAACTATAGAAATTTGATACCTTAAACAAAAAGGCAAGGAGAAGTCCGCCACTCGAGAGCAAAATACAATCAAACCTAGCTGTCTCCACACGAAAGGAAGAGACGGCCTAGGAAGTACTATCGGCTTTGGAGGAGTAAATTTATATAGGCGAGGAGGAAGCGGAGGCCCAGCATTTGACTTTAACAAACTTGATTTCTTAGTAGAATAATAGGTGATAAATATACCTTGATTCAGAAGTTTTAGACTAAAATAGAATTAGTAGATGAATTAAAGATAGTTCACTCTTTGGAAAGCAAGCTTGATTTCCTCAGGATGAAGGCCTTTAGACTCAAGGAATGCCAGTTTTTTATCTAGTGGGTGGCTTTTTATTTTTGGATCGGCTAAATTTTATCGCGTTTTCAACAAGAGTCTCCCGGATTTGCAAACTCGTGGTGGTGCTATTTTTGCCTTCAGGATATTGAACTAAATCGCCAAACAATTCTTGCGAGCCATTTGGGCTGCCTTCTGAATCTACTTTCCAAGGTTTACTCGTTTTCAACTGGCTCATACTTTTCTGCCTTTCTAAAAGCTCTTGCCGACGTAATCTACGTTTTTCAGCTTCTTCATCGTTCGCAGTTTTATTTTGCCCTTCAAGAGTTTGTTCGCAGTTTCCTTCCAATGGATTCAATTCAGTTTCTGTATTGAGTGGCGTTTTTTGTTCTAAAGAAGAGACAAGGTAATCACTGGGTTCGTGATTAATCAAGGCTTCATTGCTGTCGCTTAAAGTCCGTTCGCCTTCATCACCAATGGTATTTTGTCGGGTCAACCCTATTTCATTATCCTTTACCTTTGGCGCCATTACTTAAATCTTTGGCCTTGTAAGTACGAGAGGTTAGCTTCAATACATTCTTATAATTAGGCGCTGCCCAATTATCATGTAATCGCTTTCGGCATCGTTTAGATAATCTGACTGTCAGCTTGTTTTAGCCATTTTTCTACATCACGTGTTGAATAGGTACCAAATTGCGTTCTGACCAATCCGGCGTTAGCATTCGGCATATTTTGTTCCAACACAACCAATACTTTTTGGCAGAAAAACAAAAATTAATTATCATAAATTTTGATCTCTGCAACTTATTTTATAATAGTTTTATATTAATAAACATCGCTTTCATCATAATTAATTTAATTGTAACTATATTAGAGCATGCACAAGAGTATCTTCGAATTGCAAAGGTTCAATACTTTTCATAAAGTCTAACTAAATATAGAATTAAAAAAGTAATCGAGGTGAGTTGACCTTGGAACAAATATACCACACCGAGATTTTTTAGCCAGCACAGGTTTCGAACTTGTGAACAAAACCTGCACTAGAGTGGAAGCAGGAATTACCCTGCCAGGCTAGTCACCCCTAAATATAGAATTAAACCATGATATTTCTTACTCTAGTAAAAATCATTATCTATTATACAATGCACTAGATGTCTATCTATTATATATAATGAAATATTTATTTAGCTTTTCAATTAATTCAGTTAAGTCTACACAATATATAATGCACTAGGTATCGGTCAGTCATTGGTATAGGATTTAATCTGATTGGCTCCAAAGATTTTAGGTATAAATATATTAAGTTAACATGTGGTTATACATTTAAATTTCATGACAAGTCGTTGCTGATTGGTTGGCTTAAAATTAATCCTACCTTATTAAATCTATAATATAACATGATAGGTAGAGTTTTGGTCATTGGTATTACTAACTGCTTACCTGTGTCAGACAATTGGATTCTCTACTAGTTGAGAAGAATGTCCCAGTGGTGAATAGTTCAAATATTAATAAAAATTCCCATTCTAACTCTTAATGGAATAGTTCAGATTAGAGTAGTGATTTTACTCCCAGACCTCAGCCAAATATCCTTGATGTTGTTAATACAGTTACTCTGGACCACCAGTAGAATAGGAAAAGTGACTTGGAAGTTCACCCATATGCTAACTTAAATTTAGTGCTACCTCCTAAGAGAAAACAACCCCTTTTATAGACCTGAAGGGGGTTCTGAAGGGTGAAGATATCTTGCCCACCAATAAATAACTAGGACATCCTGTAATTACTAAGATGAAAATTATTTTCAAGATGCCTGATTGGATTAAATATATTAGGTTATTACCTTATGATTTGTCATGCCTGCTGTCAACCAATCACCCAAAGTTAATCTGTATCAGGTGAAAAGATTTTTGAGATTTCTGATAGGTTAAATCACCATACTGATAAATATCACTACCACCTGCCTATACTGAATCCTTGTTCACATCTCACTATTAGCCTCTGAGTGACTTAAGTACTGGGAGGCATTATTCTAATAAAGTATTGCTTGTTGTACCAATCTAAAATGATAACTTCTCCTTATTTTTACATTTATTAAAATTATGCCTATTTGTGGTCTACTTTTACCCCAAATCTTAAACAGCTGTCAAGAGTTTTAATACTCTAGCATCTGATACATTGTGAAAACCTGTGCCCAAAAGTACTTGTGAGCAACAGAATGCCAGGATTCCAACAAGAGGCGCTCACTATAGGGGCATCTGTACACCACAATAAATATTATAATGGATAGCCTACTACACTTGCTGTTGGAGATGACCCAGGGATAGCCAATTTAGAACAGCAACTAGTGAAAGCTTTATCATGCTTGAAGAAGCTCAAATGGCTTTCCTTTTCAGCTTTTCATGGGTCTGCTCCTGCTGTTCATTCCCTCACTGGGAGTAACCTCATTCCCTTTAAACCCTCCTGTAAAGACAAGTTTATCATGAGTGATGGTAAAATTGCTTCATTTATATATGTCTATGAACCTGCCATGGGTAGGATAACCAATTACCAGAAAATCAAGCATATCCTCTTTTGTTTAAGTCATATGGCCCAAAAATTAATGGTTTCTCATATGGACACTCTTAGCATCTGATTGGAGGTTAAGGAGGCACTTCTTGAGGAATTTGGCTCAAAACAGAGTTCAAGTAGAAAGCCAGGCCTTTATGTTCTCTAGCATGCAAAAGGGAGAATAAGTTGCTTGTTTTTGTTAATTGGTTTTATAGTGAAGCTATTCACTGTTACTTTCAAAGATATTACCTCTTGATGACGCCATTGCTGCCATTATGACTGAATTGACTTCCCACACCTCCTTGGTAATTCACATTGCACCAGTATAATTCTTTTTTGGGATGTCCAAGATATCAAGGAAGCTCTGCTAAAGGAGGCTAATTTCTATAACCTTGGGACTACTTGAGGAGTTATGTTAAAACCTCAAGCCTTGACCATCAAAGATATCTTAACTGTAGCCTGAAGGAAGGAGTCCACAACAACCCCATGGCCACTTAATGCCTGTTTGCATCTCAAGGCCTGCCCCCAGGTGCAGCCAAAACCAGACATCACTCTGCCACATGAGGCTGAGTCTGAGATCTCCAAGCCAGACACCAAAAAGCTTAAGCCAAAGCTCTTTGAAGATGGAACATCTTCTCCCATGGCCAAAGTGGTAGTTGAGTGCCCCAAGGGCATCCACTGCAACAAGGAAGGGCATTTTGACATGTGTGTCATATGAAGAATTATAATGAACCTGATGTGCCTGACTCTGACCTCTCTCCTATCACTCCTCTGACATGTACAGATAACCTCTCTGATGATGAATCTGTAGGGGTTTATGAAGATGTTAGATATTATGTCATAGGAGCCCCAGTTAAAATAGGGATACCAAATTGATTGAACCCTGAAGGAGTAAATAAGGCCCTGATACCTGATGAAACCTATCTTAGCCAAGTTCTGGGGTGCCCTGAGGTTATCAATACCACTAGTGATGCTAACCAGTTCATTGCCTTGTTGATCTAACCTATTCAGAATGTTTATAATTTCCAATCCATTAAAGATAGATATCTTGAGAAAGCTCAAAAACTTTTCTCCACTTCCCATCTTAAAAAGGTTCTAGTTTTCCACCCCAACTTTGGTGGAACTATAACCAAGGTAGAGATTATCATCAACAAGGTAAAGGTTTTGGCCATCCTTGGCACCAGTTCCCCAATCAATGTGATCTCCTCAAAACTTATTAAGAAGATTAAGTTGGCGCCTGACCTGAAATACTCCAAAGAGTATGGAACTGCAGGTCCCAACAGTACACGTGCTAAAGGGGCATACTCATCCTTACTCAACATAATTGAGAAACTTATATTGTTGGCACCTGCTGTGGCCTTATATAACAATCACTATGATATTCTCATTGACACTCAGCTTATGTTTGATTACAAAGGGATCATCAAAATGAAACAGGGTTGTCTAATATAGAGATGGCATAGAAAGTCTATACTGTCCTGCATTTGAGATGCAAAAGCACCCAAAAGGTAAGCCAGAATGCCATAGGCATTGCCGCTTGGATGAGTTGGCTTTTGTGGGAAGACGTGTGACAATTGAGCGTTAGTGAACTGCAAACATAAAAACCCAGAAGAAACCAGGCTGTTACACTCCAGACCCAGTGGGCCATTCTGCAGGGATTTTAACGATTGGACTAGCTGTTTAAGGATACTCATAGGAGGGTTTGGAACAAAAAGAGAGGCAAGGGGGAGGATCCTCACTTGGAGTGGAGACAAATAAGCCCAAAGGATTATGATATCCTGCTGGCGGATGGACTCAACAATAAGGTTAAATTTCCAGGAGTTTCTACATCATAAGCCTAGTTGGCTATGGTTGGAGCTATAGTTATTATCATAACTGATATTGCCCAGACAATGTAGGGCCTGAAGGGCCACGGGGTTAACGCCATAGGGAGCTCAGAAAGAGTGAATTTGAAATAATAAAATAATAAAATAATAAAATAATTGAGGATTTTGGGGAATTTTTTAATGAATTGTAAGTTTAAGAAAATTGACTGCCAATTTCCTCAGTGTGTTATGACTGCTTAAATAGAAAGCCAATTTGGGAAATGACTTAGTAAACATGGGATTGGGGCCCTCAAGATTTAACCTAACCTGGCAAAATTTATAGGGAGGAGGAAACGAATTCAATCTGAACTGACTTCAAAGGAGTTGGCGCAGGCTGAATCACTGTTGGTTTTGCCTTGGATGCCCAACTTATGCTTTCACTGCATTTCTGATGGTTAGCATGATGGCGTATAGCCCAATGGGCAAAGGGGTTCTCCCAAGGCCACCTCACACAGAGGCAGTCACAAATGGTTGGAAACGGGTTCAGGATACCCAACCCACCTGTACCCAGTTGCATCAGGGTCCATTTGGCCAAGCGAGATGCATCAAATGACACTTTGGAGTTTTAAGGGGAGGTTTTCATCTATTGGCAACATTCAACAATGAAAAAACATGCCCATTGGGCTTTGTCCCTGATGTTTTCAAGGGAAGTTTTAAATTGGCAACAAAACTGCCTAATGGCCTGATGCCATTGGCGATTTTGACTGAGGATTAATCACTGAAAACATTTTGATTAAGAGGTACATGGTGTTAGGCTTTGTCTACATAGAGTTAGAAGTATGTTTTAAACTTTTGATAGCATTATAAATGGCCCAAAGCCATTGGTGAGTTTTGCCAAAGATTCTATGCTTGATTCCACATCTATTGAATGTGTAAGCCCGTCAGGCTTCATTACCAAGAGTTTAAGCTTTTGTTCTTTGATTTTGAGGGCTCAGCATCGTTAACTTCCTAAGATCATTTCAACTCATGGGGGTGCCAGCTTTCAAGTATTTCAGCACAAATTTCTTCAATTCACCATACTAATTTGGCAGAGGCAATTGCGGGGACAAGTGGCAGAATCTTCAGATAAATGGCTGTTACCCAACGCTCATCTACAATGTGGGTGAGATCATTCTGCATGATGAGAGGGACAGCTGCCCTCTTAGGACCCTCTTTGGTGGAGAATGGGAACACCGCCCAGTGTAGGAAGAGGGGACGCTCCCCCAGACTGACATTACCCTTCCCTTTTGCCAAAGGGGGCGCCACCACTGGGGAATTGCACGATTCTGCATTTTTGTGAGCTTTAGGTAATATGATCATCATCAAAGCAGCAATTTTTGGGGGAGGACGAGGTGCTTCTGGGTTGTTGGCATGGAAAGCCTTGACCAACTCTAAGCAGTTTGCACAACCTTGAGCTCTAACCCAACTGTTCTCATAAGCTGGATAGCACTTACAAGCGACGAGATACTGAACAGACTACTGAGATCTGCAGGATGCCAAAATGCCCTCCATTTCAGCCTCCTCTGCACTCTCAATCTCTATCAGCTCTGGGTCTGAGGGATTTCCCCTTTGAACAGGGACAACTGAGATACATGGAAAACTAAATGTTGCTTTCAGTGAGGTGGCAACTTCAACTGAAAATCGCCATTACCCCAATCTTCCTTCACCAAGTGGGGACCCAAACACTTACTTGCAAACTTCCAAGAGAGCACCTGTATCTTAAAATGGCGTGTGTCAAGCATAACATATGAACCTACCACTATTTTATGTGCTGGGAGGCACTCCGATCTGCAAACCATTTGTAATCACTTATAGCCTTTTCAAAATGCTCCTGAACCAAGAGCTGGGTGGCCCATATATGCTCAGCATGATCTTCAGTGGCTGGTATCTCTGAGTGAAGGCACGGACTGACTGAAAATGAGGGGCTGTACTTCAAGGTTGCTTCATATGAGGAAAACCCTGTAAAGCATGCAGTATGTTGTTGTATGCAAATTGAGTGAGCGGAAGGTCATCAGCCCATGTATCCTGAGTGGCTGCAGCATAGCAACGCAAGTACTGTTCCAAAATCTGATTAACCCGTTCAGTTATTCCATCAGACTGGGGATGATATGTCATGGAACAACTGGGCTTAGTTTTTAAAGATTGACAGAAGCACATTACATAACTATGCCGTAGACTGAGGCTCACGGTCACTGACAATCTCCTGTGGAAGATTGAACGTAGAGAACACATGGCGCACAAAGAGATGTGCAGTTTCCTCAGAAGTGATAGCAGAAGAGCATGTAATAAATAGGGAGATTTTATAAGATATTGACAACCACCTTCACTGGTGTGAACCCATTTAACAGGGGAGTTCAACAATAAAATCCACAGAAATCGATGTCCATGGACCCTCTGCCTGTTTTAAGGGGTGAAGGAGACCATTTCTTTCTGACTGGTCTGACTTGGCCCACATACAAGTTACACAGTCTGCAATCCAGGCCTTAACATCCTTTAATAAGCCTGACCAATAATAGTTACACTTGATTAAGTCAATACATTTCCTATTTCCAGGATGTCTGACTGCGGGGGGATTGTGATGAGCCTGAAAACACTTCAGCTTGAAAAAAAAGGGGGGGAACCCAAACCTGTGACCAAAATTTAATGAGGCCCTTGGCTAAGGAATATAGGGAATGTTTAGAAGATGGGAGAGACAACTGATCCAGAAGGTCCACATCTTCTGCACAGGCAGTTTGGGCTTATAAAACTCAAGAGATTAAAGGTGCGTCAGAAGCTAAGTCCACTGCTGAAACCACAGGAGGTATGATGTATAAGATTTGGGTGGGGGAATCACTGTGACCAGATCCGCCTCATCTGAGTCAGCTGGGCAATGTACAGGGTTATGACTTAAGAAGTTAGAAAGGACATTCAAAGCTCTTTTTACAAACTTATACTCGAAGTTGAAATTACACAAATTATAGTAGGTTTGAGCCTGCTGGTGTGTCAACTTCTCTGGCTTGCAAAAACAAAGAAGGGCTTGGTGATCTGTGCGCACTGTCAACTCCTGATGAGCGCCCTTTAAGAGATACTTCCAAGGGTTCAAGGCCCATGCTGCGGCTACCAACTCCTTATCTTAGATGGCCCAGGACTGTTCAGTGGGAGATAACTTGCAAGAAAAATGGGTGACCATATGTTCCAGCCCATCATGATCCTGAAGCAAGACAGCCCCCACAACAATAGATGAGGCATCACATGCTACAACATAGGGCTTGGATGGGTCCGCATGTTTTAAGATAGGAGGTGATAAGAACACCTCTTTGATCAACTCAAATGCCTGCTGGCACTTAGACGTCCAATGAAAGGGAACATTCTTACCCATGAGTGGGTAAAGCGAGGCATCTAACTGGAATAAGGAAGGGTAGAGTTTTTCTTCAAGAAGATAAATGTTATAAAAAGCTTCTTAATTGCTTTTGGGTCGTTGGGGTTAGCCATTTGCGGATGTCTTCCAACTTGTTGTAGAAAATGACATATATATCTTTTAAGATGAGATTTTCCAGGAAGGTAACCTCCTCCTTGTAAAACACATTTTGAGGGCTTATTGAACAGGCCCGCATTATGTAAGGCTGCCACTACCACCTCAGAGTCCTTTTCATGTTGTTCAGGAGTAGGGGAGTGTACCAATATATTGCTGATGTATGCGAATGTGCAGGTGAACTGGAGATCACCTAGCACAAAATAAATCATTCTCTGGAACGTGGCTGGCACATTCTTTAGCCAAAAAGGCATCACTCAAATTGAAAGATGCCCCATTCCATACAGATTGTGGTAAGCCATTCCTGACCTTCCTTCACCCAAAAATGTCTGAAGGCATTAACAAGATCAAGTTTTGAAAATGCATGCGATTTGCAATCACATACCCAATTGTCTGTTCCAAAGGCAGAGGGTAGGGATTGTGGAATGTGATCTTATTAAGATGTCTATAATACACACAGGGATGAAGGGAACCATCAGATTTCTTGGCGAAGACAATGGGGGAGGCAACTGAGGAAGTTTCTTTTAAAAGCTAACCCTTCTGAGCATGTCATCCAACCATGCATTGAGGGCAACCTCCTCCTCCGCTGTATGCGGGTACAGTGGGCAGCTTATATTAAATACCTGTACTGTTGTCCAAAACCTCAAGATAAACTTTGTATGTGGGGAAGACATTCCGCCTTCTTGGAGTCAAAAATACTTTGCTTTCCCATCGACGCTTTTGAAAATCCAATTGAAGATCTTCAGGGGAAACAAGGGAGGTGATTGAACTGTGACCTATATTCTTGGTAAGGTTTCCTTAAAGGAAACTCGCCCTCCGTCTGACCATTAAGGAACGACAGCATATTAGAATCAAGGTGAATCCTTACATGCTGCCAACGCCACCAGCTCACACCTAAAATTACTGGAAACACCAGTTTTGACATTGTAAAGAATTGATCACAAAAGCTATACTGGTGAATTTAGAAGTGTAATGGGCGCCATACTTTATAGGATGGCTGGGAAGTCAAAAAAGCGACCATCACCTTAGGACCCACATCCAGGTCAAGGTCAAGCTGGTGGGCCAACTCAGGCTCATAAATTCACCCGCTGCTCCAGTGTCAACCAAGGCATTAAAAGACACCTGGTGTGCTCCAATATTAAATTTCATTGGCAATATAAAGTAGGCGAAATTCTGTTTATTAACAGATATGAACATTTCTGCTTACTGAAGAGATAGCAAGCAAATCAGGGGGAAGATCAGGTTCTTTTATAGTATCAAAATTGGGAAGAGTGAGGAGTTGGGACCCCTCTTCTCTAAGATGGACTACTGTTTACTTGATGACAGGAGAACTAGGATGAATCAACTTGGGCGCAGGGGCATCATTTGATCCTGGAACTAATACTAATACTGATTCAACAATAGGTTCAAGATCCGAGGCCCTGTCATCCAACCTGAACTTTTAGTTACCAACTTGAAGGTGAGGATGGTGGCGGAGAGAAGCGTTAATAGAAGTTACTGCTTGACAAATTTGATCTGTAGTTCCCATAGGGGTGAACCAAACTGCGTGATGAGCGGAGACATAATCCAATGCAGATTGGAAAATCGCTTGGAGCATATCTCCAAAAAATCTCAAGAGCAGGGTCTTGCTCACAGAAGTCTGTGGTTAAATAGCCCATACTAGGGGCTTCAGCAATAAGAAAAAGTAATTAAAATAATCGTTCTGAACGTGGTACAGGGGTTTTAATGCTGCTGATATCACTGCAACCAGTGAGGGAGGATCACCTACCTGAGTAGCAGAATGCAAAAGTCCTCACACCCACCGACGAGCTTCACCTTCAACTGCATCCAAAAGGGCAACACCTTGATGGGCATTGGACAATGAAGCGGCATCATTCATGGCAACTGAGAATTTCATTTTCACCTTGGCAAGGGCGTTGAGGACCTGATGCAATAACTCAGGAAGTAACACCTGGATTCCCTAGCTGGGGGTGAGTTGAGGGGAGAGTAGTGGCCAATGGGGCTATACTACCATGGAGTAATTCTTATAAAGCAATTTGAACGCTTCTCACAAAATCAATGACTGACCAAACAAGCAGCAGAAGACAAACTACTGACTGCACGTTCATTTGGTAAAGGGTAATTACTGCAGCGCCCATCTCTATGGGGAGGGAGGAAATGGCTAGAAACAATGGATGGTCATTTATGTCAGGGAGACGGCATAGAAAGTTTAGACTGTCCTGCAAGTTAGGATGCAAAAGCACCCAAAAGGCAAGCCAGAATGCCATAGGCATTGTCACTTAGACGACGTTGGCTTGTGTGGGGAGACGTGTGACAATTGAGATTTGGTGAACTGCAAACATAAGAAGGAATCCAGCAAGAAATCAGGATGTTACAACTCCAGACCAGTGACCTTGCTGCAGGGAGTTTAACGATTGAACTAGCTGTTTCAGGATACTCATAGGAGGGTTTGGAACAAAAACAGAGGCAAGGGGGCTGATCCTCACTTGTAGTGGAGACAAATAAGCCCAAAGGATTATGATATCCTGCTGGAGAATGGCCTCAACAATAGGGTTAAATTCCCAGAAGTTTCTTACATGATAAGCCTAGTTAGCTATGGTTGGAGCTATAGTTATTATCATAGCTGGTATTGTTTAGCCAATTTAGGGCCTTAAGGGCTAAATGGTTAGTGCCATAGGGAGCTCAGCAAGAAGAAATTTGAAATAAACCAAAAATTGAGGTTTTTGGGGTTTTTAATGAATTATAAATTTAAGAAAATTGACTGTCAATTTTCTCAGTGTGTTATGACTGCTTAAATAGACAGTCAATTTGGGGAATAACTTAGTGAACATGGGATTGGGGCCCTCAAGATTTAACCTAACTTGGCAAACTTTAGAGGGAGGGGGAAACGATTTCAATCTGAACTGACTTCAAAGGAGTTGGCACAGGCCTTTCGCTGTTGGTTTTGCCTTGGATGTCAACTTATGGTTTCACTGCATTTCTGATGGTTAGCATAAAGGCTTATAGCATAATGGGCAATGGGGGTTTTCAATGCCACCTCACATAGGGGCAGTCCCAAATGGTTGAAAACGGGTTCAAAATACCCAACCCATCTGTACCCAGTTGCATCAGGGTCCATTTGGCCAAGCGAGATGAATCAAATGACAATTTGGATTATTAAGGGGATGGTTTCATCTATTAGCAACATTCAACAATGGAAGTACATGCCCATTGGGCTTTGTCCCTGATGTTTAAAAGGGAAGTTTTAAATTGGCAACAAAATTGCCCATTGGCCTGATGCCATTGGCGATTTTGACTGAGGATTCACCACTGGAAACATATTGATTAAGAGGTACATGATGATGGGCTTTGTCCTCAGAGGTTTAGAAATAGGTAACAAACTGTCGATAGCATTATAAATGGCCTGATACCATTGGAAAGTTTTGCCAAGGATTTGACACTTGATTCTGCATTCACTGAATGTGAGAGCTTGTCAGGCTTTGTTATCGAGGGTTTACAGCTTTTGGACCTTGATTTTGGGGGCTCAGTTCCATTGACTTAATAGGAACTTTTTAGCCCATGGGGTGGCAGCTTTCCAATTAGTTTGGCACAAATTTCCTCTGATTGCTATACCATTCAGTGGAGGAAATTTGTGGGGACCGTTGGAGGGATCTTCAGAGGGAGGGCTGTTACCCAACGCTCGTCTACCACATGGGCGAGATCACCCTATTAGAAAAGAGGGACAGCTGCCCTCTTTGGACCCTTTTTGGTGGGGAATAGAAACGCTTCCAGTCTAAGCAGTGGGGACATTCCCCCAGACTTACATTAACCCTCCTTTCTCAGTTATGAGGTTTGTCTAGTTTTTGATAAAAAAACCCAACAAAAAACAATACTCCTATTTGGTTGAGTACCCATATTTTGCATTATCTTTACCTTATACCACAAGTTGGGATTTTTGACCACCTTTCCAGACTTCTAGATTACCTGTTGATCACTAGGGGATAATTCACAATGGCGAATGAATTGGATATTGGTTGACCCCAATTTCAGGTTAATGTTGTTCAGGGAATTTTAGGTAATTCTCCAGGTTCAGATCTTTCAGGGGTTGATCTGGGTGAATGCTTGAAATCATGTCAAGCAGAGCTGCCAATGAAATGGGGGAATCTGATAGTTAATCATTAATTAACTAACAGATGTACCAATTGGGATTAGTAAGGTTTTATCACTGACCAATTGGGAATTTAATATCCAGTTGTGAGGCAAGTGATGTCACCTGCAACTAGCAAATTGATCAGTTGGTTTGTGACCTTCCATAATGGGTAACAAGTCCCATTATCTAAGCAGGTCACTTGAAAAATATGGTTGATTTGCTAAGATTGAGTGGAAAACAATATGGACATGTTTTCTGACTCTGTCTATTTTTAGTCTTAGGGATGTCTGATGAAGGAATCCTAACCAGATGGAGAATACCATCGCTGGTGAGACGTCAGAGGGAAGTTTAACAACAATAGTTGCTGTTTCATGGCTGAGGCGCCTGTTGAGAATTTTTCATTCTCAATAAGAGGTTAGTTCATTTATTGTGCTTGGCCAAACAGTATGAAGACTGATGGCCCTTTCTTTTTTAAAAACATTGGTGATCTTTCCCTAAAAATCTCAGGGCAACCCACCAACCCAGCAGACCAACAACTTCTCCTTATAAGGCTCGACCACTCATTATGGCTCAGAGGTCCTCTTTGGGACTTATCCAATTATTGTGGTTCAGTGGCCTCTATTGACTTGCTCAGGGTTTCTCCCTTCAATCTTTCCAGTTCATCATTGTTGCTAGTTGCACAAGTTCCCGTGGGGTTTTCTATTTAGTTCAAGGTTGGGAGTTGGTTGCTCCAACCACTAAGGTGTTTTTAACCAAGAAGCTAACCTCTGGGGATCTTGAGTCCCACCTCTACAAGTTAAGCTACCACTGTTAACTAAAAGATTAACAAAGGTAGGTAAAGGAAGGTTTATGTTTGAAGATAAGAAGATATTTTGCAAGAGGGAGATCAAACTATTTATAGGCATTTCTTGCCTGTCCACGTCATTGGCATTTATTACCAGCATTGTCAGCACTCACTGGCGATTTTCCTTGCTTAGTATTTATCAGCACTATCACTGGCAATACTCATCATCCTCAAATGTCCATGATTACATTGCTCCTTGATTTGTCATAATCCGTATTAATTAAAATATTGACATTCTCTGCATAAGTTGCTGGTGTCAAATTAGACCAAAATGCTGTTGGGGATTGTTCCTAATACTCTCACAAAGTCAAAATGCAAATTTTACTTTATATAATTAATATTAAATAGTTCAACAATTTCAGCATATGTTGCCAGCACTCCGAATTAGACAGCAAATTCATAATCAGACGATTGATAATGAATACTTTGGCTTTCCACTGGGAAATCCCATAATAATCTTCACATAAAGTTGGCATTGAGATAAGATTCTGCCAAACTCAGATTTGAGGCAGTGAAATCATTATCAGATGGTTATAAACAAATACATCAGCTTTCTGCTGGAAATTCCCACAATCACCCATGATTTTTCTGTTAGCATTAACTATGATTCCACCGAACCTAAATGATTAGTGTTAATTAGTTTGACATCCTTGGCATAAGTTGCTGGTGTCAAAATTGACTGAAAACTCCATTGTAATCATTTTTCAAAACTTTTGATATCAAATTAAAGCAATTTGTCATCTTAATCTATACTATTTGGTTATCTTGACATCTTTGGCTCAGTTGCTGGTGTCTAGACCTACTAATTTCCTATCAGGAATGATCCCTAAAACTTTCTTGATCATGTGGATCAAGACAGCTCAACCCAACCGAATGGGTAGCACAAATTGGGGTAATGTTAATAAAAAATGAATCAAAATTAGAAAACTAATTGACAATAATCCTCAATTTAATTATTATACTAATTTTATTAATATGTGAAGAACATCACCTGGTAGAAAATCAAACAGCGCCAATTAAGGGTTGGGCACCAAATTCCCTCTATAAATTTCCTGATAATTCACATTGTCGGGATTTTAACCAGATGAATCCTTCTGATAGTATCCAAATTAGGAGTTTTGGTTAGTTGGGTGTAATTGCCGGCTAATTGTCTAGTTCAATACTATTTAATGTTATATGTTTAATTGAGTTTAGGTTCAGTGGGAGCTGCGTTCGCTGCCAAAATGCCATCTGAAAATTGTTGTGGGAGTTTCCAGCGGAAAGCTGATAAATCTGTTATGACTCATCTGAAATGGTTCTGCTGACTAATTTAGAGCACTGAAGACTCATGCCAAGGATGCTCTAATTTCTAGTTTATATATGAATTTATATACAATCAACCAGCAACTTATGCTGAGGATGGATTGACCTAATTTATATTTGGTGATCAGTGAGCAGATATGGAGGGAATCACTATGAGTATTAATGAATAGAGTTTCTGTTCTGATAGAGAGTTATGGCATCAAGAGACCGATGGGTTTTTTGGCAGATTATTGGCCAAAGAGTACTTGGGTGCAGTAGCCCTGAAAGTAGTATAAATAGTCGTTCATTCCCTCCTAATAAAAATCTCTCATTTGCCATCTTTCCTGTTTGTTTGAAGTAGCTTAGTGAAACTAGAGTGGGGAAGGTGGTATAGGAGATCCCCAAAGGCACAGGTGATCACACCTGGAGTGGCCAGCACTGCCAGCTCCCATACCTCCTCCTTATGAGGAATCAGTGGGAACCTGGCCAGCTGGCTACCAGTGGGTGAGCTGCATAGCCACCAACCCTAGCGTGGTGCAGCGCAGGAGGTGCCATAGCTGACAAAGAAGGGTATGGACTCACTGGGGCATGCCTAGATGGGTTGGTGAAGGGTCGTGAGGGTGGGGCAGCGCGGGAGTGCCTGAGCTGCCCAGGAAGGGGGCAGGACTTGCTGGGGCACATGCCTAGGACGCCTGGGGCTAAAGGCAAAGCCATTGGTGGTTAGATGGTAGGTTGGACACAGGACTTATAGGTGTTGGTACGCCAATGAAGGCTAAATAGCAAAGGGCCGCCAGTCTTCATACTGGTTGGCCTGGCACACTAGTGGAGCTCAAGGTCAATTTTGTGACACACATTAATAAAATACATTAACATTATATAAGAATATTGAGGTAGAGATCAATAATTGCTTTAATTCTATTCATCTTCAGGAAATTATTATTGTGTAAAATAATTGGGGACTTTTTTGTTTTATAAAGAGTAAGGATCAAGGATCCTTAGAAGAGAAGCTTAACTTAGAAGGGAATCTCCACAGACTCCATGTCACAAGAAGAAAGGCTGTAATTTTCTGTATCTGAGAGTTGATCAAGAGTGGTGGATAAGGGAAGAAGTCACAACAGTTGACACCAACATTATTTTGTGGAGAAGTACAGGTCTAGCGTTAGACCATAAAGGTTATCTATTCAACTACAGATAATAGCCATTAAAATATTATCGATTAACTATCAAATACTATCAGACAACGCAAATTATGCACATATTTACCTGTGCAGGTAACAGTTGGGAGCTTTCAATTTGGTGAAGAACCCAGGTTTGTAACATTTGGTACCCATGAGCAGAGTAGAAAACTCCCAATTTTTAACAATCGGTGCTCTTTATAGGGTTAGTTGAGTAGGATACACAAGTATAAGATGTCATACAAGGACGAGTTAAAAAACTCTGGATGAAGTTGGCAACTGTCAACAACAATGCCTTAAATTCTGCCAATTACAGAAAATTTGCTGCCTTGAAGGAGAGAGTTACCAAGATTGAGGAAGGAGTCAAAGATGTCTAATAATTTTGGCAATGAGTTGCAGGGAAAGTAATGTCAATAAAGAAAGAAGGAGATCTAGTTAATGAGATATATTATTGTGAATGAATGTGAAGTGGATTTCATTTGAATGCGTTCATTCAGCACAGACATAGAGCGTCTAATGAAGCAAGTCAAAGAGTTTAAGACTCATAGATGTGAATGTGAACCCTATGCAGAAACTGATTCCAAAGAAAGGACCCTCAAGAACTCCAGTTGGAAAGTTGACTATTCCCAAAAATATGCTGACTGCATTTGCAGCCCTTTTGGAGATGAATCCCAATTACTCCTCAAGTCATTCAAGTAGCCAAATCAAGAGTGGCGGCTAGAGAAACTTTAGAGGAATTTAGAGCTATGCCGAAATTACCCACATTTCATTGGGATAACGCCCCTGCATTCTTCTGATTGTTTGACATGACAATGTTTGAGTACAGCAATCGTCAAAAGCTTTGAGAGTGATAAACTGTTTGGAAACTAACTGTCAGATTTTGGTGTTATCCATCTAGAGGGGGACATCTGGTCATACTTGGAGGCCATGGAGGCTATAATGAAAGAATTTGGAAGTCTTACGCATATGTCAAAATGCAAACAGGAATTTATGGGAATCCAATTCCAAAAGGATGAGTCCTTAGCGAGTTTCACTGATCAATTCTACCAAGAATTGCAGATTTTGATCAGAGCAAAAGTACTGGATGATTTTGACACACTGATCACATTGCAAGTGGCTCTTTGGCCCAATTGCAACTTAAACAAATGATGTCTTATGTGTTCACAACCAAGCTTACCACCTCAAAAATAGTATTTCATTTGAAGATATTAGGAGCTACATTTGAGGCCCCTAATAGAAGCTTCAAGCTAAGTACAGTTTGAAATTTTAATACTACAAAGGTTACTAAGAGTGCTAAGGGGTCCAATATTCAAACTGTGCTGGGAAATAGCCCAGGGAGTCCAAGCAGACAGACAAGAAAGCAAGCGCTGTTATAAGTGCGGAGGAAAGGGACACTTTGCTGCTCAATGCAAGAAGCCAAAGGAGCAGATTAATGTGGTCCAAGCAAACCAGGCTAAACCCGCACAGGAATTGGGAAAAGGGCCCACAGCCTAAATGGGGTTGTTCTAGAGCTGTGGTTAAAACTATTCACACTGATACTTTAAATTAAGAAATTAACATTAGTGATCTGTTCATTGATGATGACGTGCAGGACCAGCTTTATCAAGTGATCAATCTAGGTATCAATGCAGTAATCAGAATTGGATCAAAGGGGATTGACCCAAAATAATCAAGGAGGTCTCTCACCCATATGCATAACAACTAGCAGACAAGATTCGATCTGCTGAGAATTTGGAAGATCTGGTTAAGGTCAGATTATATGATGTAAACCTGTCTATCTCCTTATCACAATTAATATATCATTTCTTGATCTATTAGTGCAAATTATTCACACCCTCGATTTGGTGAATAATGATGCTATACACTCAGTAGATACAATTTAAAAAACTCTGAGTGTACATATATTGATATATTGGTTAATTGAGTATGGGTGCAGGTGATAATTGACAGCGGAGCGCCTATTAATATTGTATTAACAAAGCTGGTGAAGAAGATGAGACTTTTTGCCTGATTTGGAGCATAAGAATGAATATGGGGCCGCTGGACCAAATGCAACCATCTCCTGAGGAGAATACAGCGCTTTAACACTCTGATTTGGATTTCTAATGGTATCCGCCCCAGAAAAAGGTTTTTAGCCAACCAAAACTACAATATTCTGATTGGGACCAAGTTTCTAAGAAAGTACAGAGTTAAATGTAACTTTAAAGATAATACGTTGACCATATTGGGTCAGACGTTACCTCTAGTGTATCAGAGAGATGGGGAAACTTCACTGACCAGGAGAAACAATTAAATCAATCTGATCTACAATGATGGCATTATCCAGATTCATTACCATTTGGTTGGGGAAAACGAAGAGAAATGATGATGGAAATCTTGGAAAATTGGGGAATTCCACTAAAAATCAAGAATTCAAGGACCATACCGCTGGGATTGCAGATTATAGTCAATATTGGACTGGTGTTGGAGATACCTGAGCTGTTTTATAGAGAAGTTGTTAGCCCCTGGAAGAAGTCCAGAATAGAGCCATGGGTGGTTCCTGGAATAGTTATTCTGGGTCATGGAGAAATTGAGTTCTTCTGGTGAATTTGAGGAAAATTGATGAAGATTGAGAAAAACCAGATCATTGCATTTGTTCATCTGATCTTGATGGCAGAATTGAGAAAACATGATTTTGGGACCCTCAAAGAGATGGTATTACCAGCAGGGGTGACTAAGAGTATTAATCTATTGGTCAATTGAGAGAAACTTGCTGATCTGACAGAAAACAGCAGGAGGAGGAGTGCTCGAATTTAAAAACAAGTTTTTGAAGTCCTTTCCCAGGTCAAACATGATTTGGGATGTATGAGAATGTCATCCATGAAGTTGACATCAGGGAAAATTTGCCAATAAAGATGAGACCAATTTGACAGTCAAAGGCCGCTGAGGCAGTTATGGAAGAAGAGATCATCAAACTAGTGAAGCACAGGCTTCTAGTTACATCATCAAGTCCTTGGGAGAGCTCTATCCTGATTGTGAAGAAGAACAGCTCTAATAGGGTGTTTATCAATTATTGGAAGCTGAATATACTAAAAAAGAAAGATTTGTATCCACTACCACAAATTTACAATGCATTAGATCAATTGGGAGAAGTGAAGTAATTCTCTGCAATGGATCTAATATTGGGATATTGGCAAATTGGTTTGCCAATGGAAGACCAGAAGAAATGCGTGATCACACTGCGCAGGGGCTGTACCAACTGACTAGGATGCCCCAAGGTCTTTGTAATGCGCCTGCAACGTTCCATAGGGCTATGGACGCTATATTAGATGACTTGAAGTTGTCATGAATTCTGGTGTACTTGGACGATATAAATGTGTTCAGTAGGACATTTACTAACCATTTTCACCACTTGGAGGAAGTCTTCAAGATACTGTTCACAGCTAACCTGAAGATCAAGCTGAGGAAATGCCACTTCTTCAAGAAAGAGTTGAAATATCTGGGGTTTGTTATCAACTCTAGTGGACTGCAGCCGCAAGCCCAGAAGATTGAGGCCATAGAGCGGATGGCCATCCCAAGAAGTGTCTGAGATATCCAAGTGTTCTTTGGAATGGTCAGATACTACCAAAGATTTATACAGTATTTTGCGAGAATCACCAAGTCCCTCTTTCATTTGCTGAAGGATCTTAAGGAAGGATTTGTTTGGAATGAAGAGGACCATAGTTCTTTCAATGAGGTATGCCAGTATCTGATAGATTCTCTGATATTGAAATATCCAAATTTCAATAGAGAATTTATAATAAAGACCAATGCTTCATTAATGGCATTTGGCGCAATCCTGAGTCAAGTAAATGAGCTTGGGGACAAGCATCCAGTAGCTTATGTGAGCCTGACGCTATCAGCAGCAAAACGGATTTAACCCATTACTGAGCATGAATTCCTTGTGGTAATTTACGCCTGTAAACAGTTTTGAGTGTATATTCATGGAACGCACATTAAAGTGGTAACGGAACACTCTTTGCTGCATTTGCTGAATAATCTAAGAGAACCAGAAGGATGGCTGTCCCAATAGTCATTGAAGCTACAGGCTTACAACTATGAGATAATTCATTAAGCAGGAGCCTCTTACCAGAATGAAGATGACTTATCAAGGTTACTAATGGTCCAAGTGGTATACTGACAAGCTGATGAGCTGTTCCAGAAGATGGTCAATGGATAAATCGGTATTGAGCTCCAAGACATACAAGGTGACTTTGGAAAGTGATGGAAAACACCAAGACCAAGGATGAACATTTTACTAAGAGTTGTCAATGGAAAATGATTATTATTCCTAAGACCATCGGAACAAGCAGCAGTCATTTAAGCCATACATAAAGTCTTTGGGCATGGAGGCCTGAGGAAGATAACCAACCACATTATCCAAAACTATTACTGGGAGTCAATCAACTATGATTTGGCCGATTATCTGGCTTGCTGTGTGGAGTGCCAGTTGCATAAGCCTCACAAGAATATGACTGGATATTGACTGGTCCACCCTGAATTAGCCTAGCATATGGTGTCCATCAATGTGATGAGGCCACTGACAATGAGCACAGGGGAGTCAGATATATAATAGTTGCAATTAACCATTTGAATAAATGGGTCAAGATAAAGTCTCTGGCAAAAGTGGACGCTACAAGCACTGCAAGGTTTATCCTGGATCAAATCATATACTGACATTAATTCCTGCAAGTCTTGTTAAGTGAAAATGGAACAAATTTCACGTCCCACATGATCCCAAGGTTGAATGAGATAATGGGGATCCAAGGAGTCATGTCATTACCTTACCATCCTGAGATGCATGGACCTTATAATGAATTAATGGAACGCTGGCCCTGACGCTGAGGAAGCTGGTTGAAGGGAGAACTTCAGCATGAGGAACATACCTCAGTTTGGTGACATTCACATATAACATAAGTGACCATATGGCAATGGGAAAAACGTTATTTAAATTATTGTACATAAGGAAGGCCGCGTTACTGCCAATTCCATATTTGGTGGTTGAACCAACATTGGGGATGAGTGCTGAGCAGTACCTGTCTGACTTTTGAACATCCTGATTGAGATGCAATTGCAATCATTCAATACAACCTTGAAGAAGAGAATCAAGAACAAAATAATGGATGTTAAGAACTGACTGGCATTATTAGAATACACATAGGTGATAATGTTGCCTATTGTGAGTCACATGGTTTTAGAAAAAGAAACAAGTTGGGTGCATTGTTAGCAGGTCTGTTCGAGATTATTGCAAGATGGCAACATATGACTACTCCATTAAGAACCTCTTAGATGAAAAGATTGTGAATTAAGTCCATGCTAAATATCTAAAGCAATGGATTGAAGAAAAAAGTTAAAAGAGTGTTCCCAAAGGACCGCTGAATCATTGAGATGGTTGTGTCCTGCTAATTTTTGGTTAAGTCCTAGAAAGAGACCACCAAACCAAAATAAATGGTTAAGTCTTAAAAAATGAGACCTCTGAACCATGAAAACTGGTAGGTCAAAGTATACCTAGGAACTAGTTTGGGGAAATAAATAAAAAGATGGACCGCTGAACTGAGTAAAGGCCATGTCCCATATAAAAAGTAGAAAAATAAAAGATTAATAACATATGGAAAAAACATTAAATGCACATAAAAGAAATATTATTTTATAATTTTTAATGGAAATCCTTGACTCAGGATTGAAATCGACTATGTTGTCTCTTGGGGGAGGGAAGATGTATACAGCAGGGGCAAATAAAACCATTAAATCTATTTGAGATTGGACGCTAGAAAGGGCTAGACCTACTCAAAATTTAAGTTTGTTGAGCGGAGAATGATCCCTGCAATAATGCAATGAGGGGAAGAGAGAAAAGATCAGTACTTGCCAAATGCAATACCCTGGATCAGGGAGGGAAGCAACAGAACAAGAAGAGGCAGTTGGCAAATATCCCCAAGTAATCCTGATATGGCACCAGATCCAAAAGGTTGGATTTGAGCGCTTGCCAACAGGCTTCATCAAGAACATTGGACATATGAGCTGGCATTGTGCAAGTCTTTACTAGGTGGGGTTGCTAAATCATGCCCCCAATCAAAGCCATAAGGGGGGTACCAATGGGAAGTGTCATGGAAATGGAAGAAGAAGTTTAGACCAGCCTGCCAGTCAGGATGCGTGAGCACCCAAAAAGCAAGCCAGAATGCCAGAGGCATTGCCAACCAAATGACGTTATATGGAGCTGGGCATTGCAAAATGACAAGTTGTTGGTGTAGGGCAACAGTGAGTATGATCCCAACAATGAACCAGATTGAGACCACCCCAGACCCTGTGGGTTTTGCTGCAGGAGGCGGAATTGCAGAAATAGTTTTAATAAGTTCATCAGCATATGGGGTTGTTTTGATGAGGGAGACAAGGAGACAGATTCTCGCTTGTAGATGGTGGATGTAAGGCCACAAGATCCCTATATACTGTTGTTGGAAGTTCATGATAGCAGGTTAAAGTGACAGAAATATCTGACTTGCTGAATCTAATCAACGATGGTAGGAGCTATAGTGACCATGAGTACTGGTAGAGCCCATCCAGTATATGGACTGATGGGCCACAAGGGAAAAGCCATCGAGGATGTGGCCAGAATAAAATCACCACAATAGAAATTGATTGGTTTTTTGGCAAAATTTTATTGCAAAGGAAAATGAAGAAAATTGAACAACAATTTTTCAGTGCAATGCAACTGATTAAATAGTGGTCAATTGGGGTAGTAACAAGCCAGGATTGGGACCCTCAATTTTGACCTAATCGGCGAATTATTTGGGAATGGGCGAATTGTTTCACTGGGAACTGACATCAAAAATTTGGCGGTGGGATGAGTCACTGTTGGTTTGACCTCAAACATCTAAACTGAGGCTCAGCTACATTTCTGACAGTTGGCGCGATGGTGTTTAGCCTGACAATTGGTGAAAATCCCCCAAGGACACCCCACATAGGGGCAGGCCCACTTGGTTGAGAACGGGTTTGGGACGCCCAACCTGCCTGTGCTCAGTCACTGGGCCATTCGTTCAGTCAGTGGCATTGCATTGGGTGCAATGCCCAATTTGCCAGCAGGGGGCTTCAAATCCTTGTCAATGGTGTCCAATGCTATTGCCTGCCTGTTGAGAATGACCCCCAATGATTTTGGGAGGGGGTGAATTTTTTGATTGTCATGTTAACTGAATCAAAACCATTGGGCATTCTGGCTGATAAATCAGTCTTCATACCTTTTCAATCATTTGAAATTCAGACATCAGGCTGATTGCCACTCAAATTAGTTCTGATTGATTTCATTTTGACAATCTTGGCACAGATTTTGCTGATTTCCCATAACAGTTCTGCCAAGGTGAGTGTGGTTATTGGAGGCGGAATCCTAAGCGGAAGAGCTGTTACCCAGCACTCATCTACCACATTAGCAAGATTGTCCTGAATAACGAGGGGTACAGCCATCCTCTTCAGTGCCTTCTTGCTTGGGAATGGAAAAATGGCCCAATCAATGCCCAGAGGATGTTCCCCGGGACTTACATTACCCTTTCCTTTTTCCAAGGGAAGGGCCCCACCATTGGGAAACTACACGAGAGCCACATTCTTGTGCGCCTTGGGTAACTTGATCGCCATAATCATCGCAACTTTTTTTGGGGGGGACAGGGAGCCTTGGGGTGGGATATATGGAACGCTTCAACCAGTTCCATGCAGTTTGTGCAATTGCATGCCTTGACCCAATTGTTTTCATATGCTGGATACCCTTTCCGTTCCATTTGGTATTGTACAGAATGGAAGAATTTTTGGGATGCCAGGATATTCTCTACCTCAGCCTCTTCCCCATTTTTGACAATGATTGGTTCAGGTTCCATGGGGATTGCACCCTTGAAGGGCGACAGCTGGGAAACATGGAAGATGGGATGCTGTTTCCAATGCGCAGGAGCTTCAACTGGAACGCTCTGTTGCCCAATACCTCCTCCACCAAATGGGGGCCCAAGCATTTACTAGCAAACTTATGGGAAGGGGCCTGAATTCTTAAGTGATGGGTATCAAGCATAACATAGGAGCCCACCGTTAAATTGTGACCCAGGAGCCACTTGTGATCCGCGAACCACTTGTAGTCATCTATGAATTTGGTGAGGTGTTCCTGCACTAAGGATTGAGTCAATCTGATATGTTCAGCATGGTCCGCGGCAGCTTGAACTTTGGGCCATAAGCAAGGTCTGACAAAAAACAAGAGATTATAATCCAACGTTGCTTTGTAGGAGAAAACCCCATGGACGCGTGGGTCCTGTTATTATAAGCGAATTGGGTGGGAGGAAGATCATTGGCCTAGGTGTCTTGTGTGGCTGCAGCATAGCAACGCAGGTACTGTTCAAGGACTTGGTTAACATGCTCGGTCTTCCCATCAGACAGGGGATGATATGCAGTGGAGTGACAGGGGGATATTTTTAGGATTAATAGGAGTTCATTCAAAAACTGCACAGTGAACTGTGAGCCATAGTCACTGATGATCTCCTGGGGGAGACTAAACATTGAAAACACATGGCATACGAAAAGGAGGGCAGTTTCTTCCGATGCAATCATGGAAGTACAAGGTATAAAGAGGGAAAATTTTGTAAAGCAATCCACCTGTAAGTCCCGGGAACATCCTCTGGGCGTCGATTGGGCCATTTTTCCAAACCTGAGCAAGAAGGTACCAAAGAGGATGGACATACCCCTTGTTACTCAGGGCAATCTTGCTCACATGGTAGACAAGCGCTGGGTAACAGCCCTTCCACTTTGGATCCTGCTTCTGGTACCCACACTCTCCTCAGCAGAACTGTTATGAGGAATCAGTGAAATCTGCACCGAGATCATCAAAATGAAATCAATTACAACTAATTTGAGCGGCAATCAGCCCTATGCTCAGATTTCAGATGGTTGAAAAGATATGAAGACCAATCTATCGGCCAGAATGCCCAATGGTTGTGATTCAGTTAACATGACAATTAAAAAAATCTTCACCCTCCCAAATCTGTTGGGCATCACCCCTGATGGGCAGGTAATAGCATTGGACACCATTGACGAGGTTTCAAAGCTTCCTGCTGGCAAATCGGGCATTGCGCCTGATGCAATGCCACTGATCAAATGAATGGCTCAGCAAATGAGCACGGGTGGGTTGGGCATCCTGAACATGTTTCCAACCAAATGGGTCCACCCATATGTAAGGTGGTCTTGGGGGATTCCCACCGCTCATCAGGCCAAATGCCAGCGTCAACCATCGGAAACATAGCCAAGCTTTGGTTCAGACATTTGAGGTTGAAACAACATTGACTTGGCCCGCCGCTGAATTTTGCAATGTTGGTTCCCAGGGAACTAACCCGCCCATTCCCAAATAATTCGCTGCTTAGGTCAAACTTGTGGGATCTAATCCTGGCTTGTTTCCTTCAAATTGACAACTATTTAATCAGTTGCATTGCACTGAGAAAATCGTTGGTTGATTCTCCTTCCTTAAACCTTCCATTAAAAACAACCTTCCCCAAAATTCAGTTTTTATATGTTGAAAATTAAGCTCCCTTCCAGTTCCATATTCGTTGTACCAGCAGCAGTGCCTCTGGCATTCTGGTTTGCCATTTGGGTGCTCTGGCATCTGGTTTGGAAGAACAGTCTAATTCTTACTTGCTGTTCACCTGACATAACCGACCAACCATTAATCTCTAGCATTTCCGCCTTTCTTATAGATATTGGCGCAGCAATGGTCCCTTCTTTCCAACTGAATCAGGTCATAAAGAAGATTTTCTCTGCGTACATTAGTCCCATCCCAAATAAAACTCCAAACCCATATCTCATGGTTGCCGTGGCTATTTTGCCCATGTCAGTAGGGTCTGACATCTCAACTTGCAATGAGTTTGCTCCTCCTCAAAGCCCAGTAGTTTCCCAGCTGTCGCCCTTCAAGGGTGCAATTCCCATGGAACTGGAACCAATCATTGTCAAAAATGAGGAAGAGGCTGAGGTAGAGGCTATCCTGGCTTCCCAGAAATTGTGACGTTCCGTCCAATATTTGTGGCCTGGAAAGGGTATCTGGCCTATGAGAACAGTTGGGTCAAGGCGCGCGATTGTGTGAATTGCATAGACCTGGTTGAAACGTTCCACATATCCCACCCCTAGGTTCTCTGTTCCCCCCCAAAAAAACCTGTAACAGTAATGGCGATCAAGTTACCCAAGGCGCACAAGAATGTGGCCCTCATACAGTTTCCCGGTGGTGGGGCCCTTCCCTTGGAAAAAGGAAAGGGTAATGTAAGTCCTGGGGAACGTCCTTTGGGTGTTGATTGGGCCATTTTTCCATTCCTGAGCAAGAAGGTACCGAAGAGGATGGTCATACCCCTCATTACTCAGGGTGATCTCGCTCACATGGTAGACAAGCGCTGGGCAACAGCCCTTCCGCTTCTGATCCTGCTTCTAGTATCCACACTCTCCTTGGAAGAACTGTTATGAGGAATCAGTGAAATCTGCACCAAGATCATCAAAATGAAATCAATTACAACTAATTTGAGTGGCAATCAGCCCGACACTTGGATTTCAAATGCTCAAAAAGGTATGAAGACCAATCTATCAGCCATAATGCCCAACAGTTGCGATTTGGTTAACATGATGATCAAAAAAATCCCCCCTCCCAAATCCATTGGGCATCACCCCCGATGGGCAGGTAATAGCATCAGACACCATTGATGAGGTTTTGAAGCTTCCTGCCAGCAAATTGGGTGTTGCTCCTGATGCAATGCCACTGACTGAATAAAATGGCCCAGTGACCAAGCACAGGCAGGTTGGGCGTTCCAAACCCATGTCCAACCAAATGGGTCCACCCATATGTGGGGTGGTCTTGGGGGATTCCCTCTGCTTGTTGGGCCAAATGCTGTTGCATCAACCATCGGAAATGTAGCCAAGCTTTGGTTTGGACATTTGAAGTTGAACCAACATTGACTTGGCCTGCCGCTGAAATTTGCAATGTTGGTTCCTAGGGAACTAACCCGCCCATTCCCAAATAATTCGCTGCTTAGGTCAAACTTGTGGGATCTGATCCTGGCTTGTTTCCCTTCAAATTGACAACTATTTAATCAGTTGCATTGCACTGAGAAAATCGTTGGTTGATTCTCCTTCCTTAAACCTTCCATTAAAAACAACCTTCCCCAAAATTCAGTTTTTATATGTTGAAAATTAAGCTCCCTTCCAGTTCCATATTCGTTGTACCAGCAGCAGTGCCTCTGGCATTCTGGTTTGCCATTTAGGTGCTCTGGCATCTGGGTTGGCAGGCCAGTCTAATTCTTACTTGCTGTTCGCCTTACACCACCATCACCGCTGTGAACCCTTTAGAGCAGGGGAGTTCAATGATAAAGTCCGCGGACACTGATGTCCATGGGTCCTCCTCCTGCTGTAAGGGGTGCAAAAGGCCGTTTTTACCAGAGCAGTCTGACTTAGCCCTAGCACAAGTAATGCAATCGGCGATCCAGGCTGGAACTTCCTTTGTCAGATCCACCCAATTGTAGGTCCGCTTGATCAAGTCAATGCATTTTTTGTTGCTGAGATGTCCAACTGTGGGGGGATCATGATGTGAATGGAATACCTCTGTTCGGAAGGAGGGGGAACCCAGATGCAAGACCAAAAATAAATGAGTCCCTCCTCCAAGGAGTATAGGGAGTGTTTATGATTTGGGTGGACCAACTGCTTGACCAACTACACGCCCTCAGGGCAGGCCATTTGACTAGCTAAAACCTGAGCCACTAGTGGGGCGTTGGGAGCCAAAGTGACAGATGAAACAATGGGGGTACAATTGACAGGATTTGGGTGGCAGGGATCACGATAACAAGATCCACTTCCTCTGGGTCTGAGGAACAGTGGGCGGGACTGCAGCTTAGAAAATTGGGAAGTACGTTGAGCGCATCTTAAATGAATTCATATTTAAAGTTAAACTGCACAGGTTTCAATAGGTTTGGGCTTGCCAATGCACCAATTTTTGGGGTTTATGAAAGTACAAAAGGGCCTGGTAATCCATATGGACCATTAATTCATGTTGAGCACCCTGTAACAGATATCTTTAATGAGTTAATGCCCATGCAACGGCTGCCAATTCCTTGTCATAAATGGCCCAAGACTGCTCCATGGTGGTGAACTTCCAGGAAAAATAGGTGACTGGATATTCCAAACCATCATGCTCCTGAAGCAACACCACTTCCACTGCTACCAACGAGACATCACATGAAACAATATATGGCTTGGAGGGATCGACGTGCTTCAAAATGGATGGGGGCATGAACACCTCTTTAATAGATTAGAACGCCTGTTGGCATTTGGGCGTCCAACAAAATGGTACATTTTTCCCTGTAAGGGGGTGGAGTGGTGCAGCCAGCTGGGAAAGTGCCGGGGAATTTTTTTTAGGAAATGATGGTTCCCAAGAAACTCTGAAGTTGTTTCTGGGTAGTTGGGGTTGGCCATTCTTAGATTGCATCTAACTTATTGGGAGAAATTGCATAACCATCTTTAAGGATGAGGTTCCCAAGGAAAGTAACCTCCTCCTTATAAAACTTGCACTTAGAAGGCTTGACAAACAAGCCTGCCTTATGCAAGGTGGCCACAACTGCTTCCAAGTCAGTAGTGTGTTGTTCAGGAGTCGGGGAGTGCACCAGGATATCATCAATGTATGCAACTGCATAGGTAAACTGGAGGTCACCCAGTACAATGTCAATCATACGTTGGAACGTAGCAGGAGCATTCTTCAGCCCAAAGGTCATTACACGGAATTGGAAAATGCCACGCTTCATCCAGATTGCTGTCAACCATTCTTGCCCTTTCATTACCTGAATTTTGTTGAAGGCGTTCACCAGATCCAGCTTAGAGAACATGGGATTTAGTGATTTCCTGGCTGATCATCTGCTCCAGAGATAAGGGGTAGGGATCAGAAACCGTTATTTTATTTAAGTAGCCATAATCTATGCAGGGATGGAGAGAACCATCCGCTTTTTTGGCGAAGATGATGGGGGAGGCAACGGGCGAGGTCTCCTTGAACAACCACCCTTTTTTCAGCATATTGTCCAACCAGGTGTTGAGTGCAATTTTTCTCTCCGCTGTATGGGGATACAACGGACAGTTGATGTTCACCAACACCATGGTCGTTCAAAATCCAAAATCAAACCTAGTGTGTGGATGCAGGAGATCCACCTTTTCCAAGTTGAAGATACATCAATAGCGCATTAAACTCTCTGGAAAATTGTCCGGTATGCCCGCAGGAGTGACAAGGGAAGTGATAGAACTGCGGCCTTGTGTCTTCTTAAGGGTGTCAATCACAGAGAATTCACCCTCCAGCTGATCATTGGTAAATGATAACATATTAGACTCCAGTAAATCTTGACATGTTGTCAGCGCCACCATCCCACACCTAAGATCACCAGAAACACCAAGTTTGGCATAGAAGAAAATTATTGCAGAAGCTGAACTGGTGGATTGAAAAAGGTAATGGCCAGCGGATGACATATGAGGTCTGGGAGGCAGATGAGGCCACCATTACTGAGGGGCCCACATCCATTTCCAGTTATAATTGTTGGGCCAACTTGACACTAATGAAGTTCTCCGCAGCTCCAGTATCCACCAGGTCCTTGAAGAAGACATGATGCAGGCTGACACTAATCTTCATAGGCAATAGGAAATAAGTGAAGTTTTGTTTATTGGAAGATTTGACCAACTCTTTTGCGACTGAAGAAATAACTGGCAGATTGGGGTAAGGTCGGGGGCTTTTGCTGGAGCGAAAATTGGGAGTACAGGAGCGGGGAACCAACTTCCTTCATCTGGGACTTCACAGATTCATTTATAGGTGACTCTGTATCAGCCAACTTGGACATGGGAGTTGCAGCAGGATCGTCACCCAGATCTACTGCTGGTTCAGAGGTGGACGCATCATCTGCATCTACGTTGGGTAATCCTATCATAAGATTCCCCTTCTGATAACGGGTAACATGGCGGGGAAGGCATCAATAGTGGTCGCGGTGGCACATATTTGATCTACTATTCCTTGGATGGTGGACTAGACCTCATGATGGGCGGAAACCAAATCCAAGCCTGATCTAAAGACTGTCTGAAGCATCTCAATAGAGAGACCCAACGCGGGAGCCCATTCATGGAAGGTAGAAATCAAAGAAACTAGGCTAGTGGCTTTGACCATGGCATAGAATAGTCTGAATAGGTGGTACAATTGTGACACAGGGGGTTTCAAGGCATCCAACACAACAGCCATCAGTGGAGTGGGGTCTCCTGTTTGTGAGGAAGAGCGCAGAAGGCCTCTAACCCAGCGGCGGGAATCCCCCATCCACAGCATCTAACAACATGAGCCCTTGCTGGGCATGAGATAATGCGGAAGTGTTATTAAGTGCAACTGCTGTACACATTTGCACCTCAGTGAGAGCGTCGAGAACTTGATTGGCTATCTCCTGGGAAGGAACACTTGAGCTTCCTTACAGGCTGTGAGAGGAGGAGGAGCAGCAATCCGTGCAGCTTGGGCGGTTTGAAGAAGATTCTCCAAGGTAGAGCAGACACTTCTCCCAAAGTTGGAAAGTGACCAAACAAACAACAAACAGCAGACTACTGATTGCACATTCATTTGGTAAAGGGTAACCACTGCAGCACGCAGTTTGAAGAGTAGGGCGGAAGTGGCTGGAAACAATGGTTGGTCAATTATGTCAGGAAATGGCAGAAGAAGTTTAGACCAGCCTGCCAGTTGGGATGCATGAGCACCCAAAAAGCAAGCCAGAATGCCAGAGGCATTGTCAACCAAATGACGTTGTATGGAGCTGGGCTTTGTAAAACAACAAATTGTTGGTGTAGGGCAACAGTGAGTATGATCAAACAATGAACCAGATTGAGCCCACCCCAGACCCTGTGGGTCTTGCTGCAGGAGGCGGAATTGCAGAAATAGTTTTAATGAGTTCATCAGCATATGGGGTTGTTTTGATGGGGGAGACAAGGAGACGGATTCTCGCTTGTAGATGGTGGATGTAAGGCCACAAGATCCCTGTATACTGTTGTTGGAAGTTCATGATAGCAGGTTAAAGTGACAGAAATATCTGACTTGCTGAATTCAATCAACGATGGTAGGAGCTATAGTGACATGAGTACTGGTAGAGCCCATCCAGTATATGGACTGATGGGCCACAAGGGAAAAGACATAGAGGATGTGGCCAGAATAAAATTACCACAATAGAAATTGATTGTTTTTTGGCAAAATTTTATTGCAAAGGAAAAGGAAGAAAATTAAACAACAATTTTCTCAGTGCAATGCAACTGATTAAATAGTGGTCAATTGGGGTAGTAACAAGCCAGGATTGGGACCCTCAATTTTGACCTGATCGGCGAATTATTTGGGAATGGGTGGATTAGTTTACTGGGAACTGATATCAAAAAATTTGGCGGTGAGATGAGTCACTGTTGGTTTGACCTCAAACATCTAAACTGAGGCTCAGCTACATTTCTGACAGTTGGCGCAATGGTGTTTAGCCTGACAATTGGTGGAAATCCCCCAAGGACACCCCACATAGGGGCAGGCCCATCTGGTTGGGAATGGGTTTGGGACGCTCAACCTGCCCATGCTCAGTCACTGGGACATTTGTTCAGTCAGTGGCATTGCACTGGGTGCAAAGCCTGAATTGCAAGCAGGGGGCTTTGAACCCTCATCAATGGTGTCCAATGCTGTTGCCTGCCCATCAGGGATGACCCCAACAATTTTGGGAGGGGGTGATTTTTTCAATCATCATAATAACTAGATTGAAACTGTCAGTAATTCTGGCTAATAAATCTGTCTTCATACCTTTTTGACCATTTGAAATCTAACCATTGGTTAATTGTCGCTCAATTAGTTCCAATTAATTTCATTTTGACAATCTCAACGCAGATTTTGCTGATTTCCCATAACAGTTCTGCTGAGGTGAGTGTGGGTATTGGAGGCAGAATCCAAAGTGAAAGAGCTGTTACCCAGAGCTTGTCTACCACGTGAGCAAGATCGCCCTGAGTAATGAGGGGTACAGCCATCCTCTTCAGTGCCTTCTTGCTCAGAAACAGAAAAATGGCCTAATCAACGCCCAGAGGACGTTCCCCGGGACTTACAAGAAGTGCCAGAAATGAGATAGTCGTGCAAGGAGTGGTAAGCATCCTGAAGATGGCAACTATGAGCTTCTTGAATTTGAAAACATAATGAGCGATGGAATTTGGGAGAGGCTGGAAGCTTCATGACCCAACTTCAAAGATGTTAGCCAGTAAAACAAAGGGCATAGGCTGCAACGTCTTAATCTAAGACGTTTGTAAGATTGGAGGGGTTCAGAGCTATAAAAAGAGCCTTGGTCACTCGTTTCTCAATTTCTGTGTAGGAAGCTCAAAATGTTCACAATTTCTAATGGCCAGTTCAGTTGAAAGAACAGCTGATTTATAAAATTGACTGAGTTATAAAAAGAACTCTGGAAGCAATTTAGATTTAGTGAGAAATGATTGATCAATATCAGATGACATTGCTTCATGAGGTTTGATGATAATAGTAGGAGTATCTGTAAAAGGAGCTGAATCCAGTAGAGTATCAAAATTTAATTTGGGAATTAATGACAGAGGGAAATTAGCCATAAGTCATTTGAAATGGTCGCTACTCTGGTTTTGTCATGGTTATATACCATTTCTGGTAATTCTGAGGAAGGACTGCCTATAGGTGCTTGACTGGGAGTATGAGTCCTATTGGAACCATAGAAGAGATTTCTTTGCGCATATTGACTCATCAATTAGAAGAGCCAAGCATCTTTATCAGACAGACTGTCAAGCAGTTGATGGTACCAAGATTTTGAATATGACATGTGAGCTGGACAAGAAGGGGGATGTCAGACTTTTTATAATAGTCAACATTATTCACTTCATTATCAATTAAACTCCAAATTTGGAGAAAACAAAATTAATGAGACAAGCTCTACCAAAAAGAAAAAAATGCAACAATGATATAAGCTAAAGAGGTTATCAAGAGAAAAGAACAAGAACATATAGAAATGATCATTTTTAATTGTGATGTGAGACAAACATTGATGGTAGGAACCTCCTGTCAAGGACGAGGAGGGAGATCAGAAAATCAAGGACGCCAGACCAAGATACTGAGTATGACAATGAGTTGTATGCCCTGACTGTGGAGAAAACTGGCTTTTCAGGACTAGTATTGTCATGAGTAAATTGATCAGCCTGGAACGACAGTGGGTCATGAGGACCACGCTCTGAAGAGGTGTTAGTGAGGAGGAGATTAGAAAACTGCATGCCAAAGGTTGTCCTGAGAAGCATTGAATGCAGATTGACTGTGCTCCACTAGAAACCAAGAATTATTTGACCTGGTCCGAGGTGGTATTCTCCTGTCTTGATCCTTTCACACTGAAAAACTAGGTAAGAGGTGGGTGTTGGGTTTTTTGGCCCCCTTTCCAGCCTCCTAGATTACCTGTGGATCATTGGAAATTATTCTCAATGGCAAGTGAATTGAATATCAGTTGACCCTGATTTTAGTGTTGATAATGTCAGAATATTTTAGGTAATTCATTAGGTTCAATATCTGTTGGGTATTGATCTGAATGAATGCTTAAGATCTTGTTGTGCAGAGTTTCTAATGAAATGGGGGCAACTGATAGTTGATCAATGATTAGCTATCAGGTGTACCAATTGGGATAAGTTAGGTTTCATTACCAACCAATTGGGAATTTAATGAGCAGTTTCAAGGCAAGTGATGTCACCTGCAACTAGTAAATTGATCAGTTGGTTTGTGAGCTGCCATAATGGGTAACAAGTTCCATTACCTAAGCAGGTCACTTGAAAATTATGGTTGGTTTGCTAAGATTGAGTGGGAAACATTAGGGACACGTTTTCTGACTCTGTCTATTTTTAGTCTTGAGGATGTCTGTTGAAGGAATCCTAACCAGATGGAGAAGACCATTGCTGGTGAGACGTCAAAGAAATTTAAATGGCAACAGCTGCCATTTCATGGCTAAGGCACCAATTGAGGGTTGGGCACCAAATTCCCATTATAAATTCTCTGATAATTCACATTAATAGGCATATTGACATTAAGTTTAAATATTGAGGTAGAGATCAATAATTGTCCTAAGTTCTCTTCATCTTCAGAAGATTATTGTTGTGTACAATAATTGGGGACTCTTTTGTTGTATAAAGAGTAAGGATCAAGAATCCTTAGAAGAGAAGCTGAACTTAGAAGGAATCTCTGCAGACTCCATGTCACAAGAAAGAAAGGCCATATCTTCTGGACAGAGAATAGATCAAGTTAGGCTGATAAGGGAAGAAGTCCCTACAATTGACATCAACATTATTTCTTGGTGAAGTACAGATCTAGTGTTAGACCATAATGGGTTATCTATTCAACTACAGATAATAGTCATCATACTATTATCAATCAACCTTTAACTACTATCAAACAATGCAAATTGTGAACATATTAAATCTTTGCAGCTAACAAATGGGAGCTTTCAATCAGTGAAGAACCCAGGATTGTAACTTTTGGTACTCACAAAGAAAGTCCAACTCCTAATTTTTAACATCACATATGGATGATATACAAAGAATTTTTCTGACTCATTGGACGCCTATATGGTATTCCTTATTATGCTTTTAAAGAGATAGTAATCAAGTCTGGTTGTTAGATGACTGCCATCTCAACTCAAGGATAAAAATTTTTGGGTGCCAATAGTAAATTTTTAATAATATTAGCTGCCTCCCTCTTGGTAGAATAATCTAACCTGGAGTAATTGTTTTACTCCCTGCCTTCAGTCAAACAGGCCAGATCAAGCTGCCCTTTTCACTTGTGACCCTCAGGGGAATAGCCCACCTGAGTTGAAGTTACCCAAGCAATAGCTCTAATTTAGAGCTTTTGTCTATGAAAAAACCAACCCTTTTTATAGGCTTGAGGGGGGCACAAAGGGTGAAGAAATTTTACATGCTGATCACAAGCCAGAGCCTGTAAAGATTGGCTGCAACGAACCTACTTTTAAGAGTAATGGTTAGGTGATAAATATTAAATCTTAACGCGTAGTTTTATCATACCCTTGATGGACCAAACATATTGTGTTAAGATCAATTGAGGTGAAAAGATTTCATGAGCTCTAATAGGTGAGTTCACCCTCTCATCAAAGCCTCAATGCCCACACCTTTAATGAATATAATATCTTATCCCATTAAAAGCCTTCAAATACCCTAAATACTGGGAGAAGGCCTTTTAATAAACTACTGTTTATCACACCCAAGCACCTAATTGGAAATAATATTATAAATCATTTTGTAGCTTTGTATATTATAAGTGAGGCTAAATATTTTGGCAACTAAAAAAGATCAAATCGTTGTTAAAATACTGCTAAATTGGCACCTGCAAGCAGCTAGCTAACAGCATTCCAACAAGGGCTACATAGGCCCTCCTTACGCCTTGTTTTCAAGATGTAAGACTACAAAAAAGCTACCAATTAATCAAATATTTAGTTATATTTAAAATTTAGTTGCTATATACTATATCTATATACACAACTGCTCTTATACTGCTTAATCTAGCATTTTGATATGTTTGTTTTATCTTACATCACATTCTATTTCTGATAATGGAATTGCAAGGTCACTTTTATAACCTTCTGGATAGCTACATTATGTCTAATCTTGCATTTTAGTAAGAAAGAATGTTTTTTAAATTATGTTATAAACTAGTTTATCTAAAACATAGTTATATCCAGGTCAACTTTTTATGATCTGACCCATGCCTAGCGCTCTTATCAAAGATTGTTACAAGTATACATTAACAATTATTAAAATTAATGAGTCATAGTTATATTATAATTATAGTATTTCCAACAACTTTTTTTGGAATTGCAAATAGTACCAGAAGATTAATCTATGTAAGAAGTTATACAAGAGCTATAGATTACAAATATATAATAATCTGTAAGCAAAGTAAGAATTAGCAAGCATTTGCTGTTAAAAATTATGCTCTAAAGCTAAAATCCTGTATAGCTTACTATCCGGTGCTAAATATTTACGTTCCTTTAGTCTATAAAAAGTGATCTATCAAGATAAGTGAACTATAATAAATGGTTTAAATTTTGATTCTAACGTATATGTTCTTTAGTCTACCGCTACATTTATAGTTTCTTCATAATATTAAGAATCCGTTACAATATATAATTAATAAATTATAGAATTTAACCTGCATGGATTATAGACAGCAATATCATTTAAACTGATGCAGTTTATAAAGGTACTTGTCTCTAAAATATAATTCGTTTAATAAAGCTAAGAAGTTTTTAAAAATTGATCTTTAGATGGATTTCGGTGCTGCCATTTTTAAAGCGATGACATTAGCTAGCCATGATTAATAGAAATTATGTGAACTAGAGTTAACTTAAAATATATTTGACAAGTAATATATTCAAAATTGGACATTTGTTCAATTTTATTGCAAACTATATAGTCATGGATATAAATATAGAGCACAAAATAATATATATAGCAGAATGCCTATGCGTCGTATACATTGTGCTTTTTGGCTGACTTATAGTACTATATATTAAAGTTTCATTTGCGATAACTACTCAAGTTCTGACTTGCTATGATTGCTAAATGGAAGGCCTGTCTACAGTACAAATCAAATCACATTTATCTTTTGGTAATTCATAGTCTATGGAATATAAAAGTGTAAATCTTGAATTAAAATTAATAAAAACTAATGTAAACAAAGTAATAAAATAAAAAGTCAATAATGTAATAACATGTCGTGCGGTTTTGGAAATTTAAACATAAAACTCAAAGCATGTAAGTTATGTATCTTAAATCAATATTCAATCAGTGAAGGGATGGTTTTGAAGCCAGCGGTTAAACATTTCGGCCGCAGCAGAGGGTTGATCGTACGGCACCTAAAAGAGGTTAAGAAAGAATAATATGTCAGTACTACCATATGGCCAGCCTTAAAAACGCGGAGGAAAGCAAAGTTCTTGTAGTGACGGAATTCACCCGCCCCCTCGCCATTTTCGGGGTTGATCCAAATATGGTCTTTGGCTTTCACAAATTGATTCTGGCCTGACCAAGGGAGTTTCTTCGTCCAGGCCTTGTTGCCCATCCAATTACAAATAAAATCAGCGTCTCCAGCATAGATGAGAACGCGGATACCGCCCTCGAGGAGGACAGGAACATCTCGAACGTATGGCTTCATCCAATCTCCTGCCCTGGCAAACCCAAGGTTGACTTTAATATTGCAGGACTCAAAATTGGAGCTACGGGCGCCCAATTCTTTTTTAACTGAAGCCTGGTTAAGATACTCCTCCATATCTCCAATGATATCATAGCATAGGTCATTATTGCCGCACTTCTTGCGCACATCATATGGATTCATCCCTGAACGCTGGTATGGCCCAATTAGTGCATTGTTACAGTACATGGCGGAGGGGTGCACGTGAAGAAGCTCGGGTAATCGTAGCAAGCCTTAATCATGGTCCTACACCGCGGTACACTCTTCTTCATGGATTTACATCCGACTTAGACAGCACAGGTTTATACGAGTTTTTGCACGCCATATCGGGATAATAATCATATTGAGTGAGGGGATCCGTCAGTCCGTTCCCAACCCCAATCGACTTCAGATTGATATAAGTGTTGGGGTTATCAACCATGTTACTCTCAAATATGTGTTTGGCAAACTCGGGAACATAATGTCCGCCATATGACTCACCAAAGATGTGGAAGTCAAGCTTTCTATAGTGTGGGAACTGTTTGAAGAATAATTGAAGGAACGCATACACATCCTCGCTTGCCGCCACCGTATCAGTAACCGATGGCGATCCATAAGAAAAGCCAGTATTTAGTGGTTGGTCAAGGAAGAGGACGTTAGCATTCTCATTCCAGCTGTAAGGGTTAACTTTGGTTCCGTTCCCTGAATTTTCAACCCGGCATGGTCCAAGTTCCATAAGTAGCCCAGTCAAAGAAGAACAACCCGGTCCCCCATTTAGCCAAAGAACAAACGGATCCTTTTTTGGGTTGCTCCGAGATTCAAAGAACCAGAAGAAGAAATGTTTGTCTGCTGCCGTATCGAGGTATCCCGAATACTAACTATTAATATATAAGGATGAAATCTACCTGTTGAACACTGTCACATAGCTTAGGTTCTTTGATTCGAACCGCATGCCTAGGATAATCTTTATTTTGTAAGATTTTACCCTCCCAGTCCTTTGCGAGAGCTTTCATGTCCAAATGGAAGGCATCCTCTACCAGCGAATTCATGGTATCAAGCCCACTCTCTGCAGCGAAAAACTCCTGGCGTGAACCTAGCGTCACTCCCGCCAGACCTGCCGCTACCAAAGCGGCAGCAGTTGCAGTAATACAGCTAATCGATTTCATACTAAACCTAATCAAGGTAAGGCTTGAAAGGCAAAGGCTCAAGTCTAATAATATTCCTTCAACCTTTCAATGCTAACGTGTTCCTGACCTTCACCCCTCATTTACTAACCATGTTAGATGCATTTAACATTAAAATTTATATCTCCATTTGAATCACTAGCTATCCTTCTACGCCACAAATATTAGACATTCGTCATCCATCACAATGATAAACCAAATTATTCTTATTATATCCATCCGCACATAATTCGAAATGCAATAAAAATCCAACACTACCCACCTTCAAATTTTGGGATTCGATTATTAATGCACTACTTATGGCTGCAATTGTCAATATCAATCATTGTAAACCCAGCCCAAGTTAAACTAGGACTTAATAAAAACCTTTTAATCAACCTAATATAATTCAATAAAATACTTATTCACTATAAGAAAATCGTCTTTCATTTTCATAAAAAAGCGAAATACTTTCCGACCAACCTAATAATATATAAAGCTACTTGCCTTTACTCTCCGTCCCCTGGTCGGCTTGCCTCGAATAAATAATACTTGCCTTTACTCATGTATCAAAAGGTACCCTATAAAAATTGTAAATCTTTCCAAATTAAATCTTGTTAGGTAAACTGAATTATGTTCAATGTTATAAGTAAGAGTAAAACAAAACCTTTTTAGACAATACTTCTTTTTACCAACAATCTCTCTAAATAACCTTAACCTCTGATTAATTTATTGGTATTTTATATAGATTTTTTTGCACCAAAATTTATGCAACCTTTTCCATTAAATAGACTATCCTACAGAAGGTAATAATGTATTTTTCTATAATTTTAGTATAGGTTTAGGAGTAAAAAATTAAATTTTGATTGTATAAAACCCAACTACCCCAGCTTTGCTTAGGTTTATAATTTATTAGATGATTCCAACCAATATTTTAGTTTTTATATTGGTAGATGGCTGTAAACTTTTTCAGGTTTATTGCACAGGTTTGATGTGGGCAATATATAATTTGTTGATTAATATAATCTTATAATAATGTGGGTGAGGATAATAGTATGTAGGATAGTACTCAGCTAAGTTTCTCACAACCAAATATATTTATCTGCTCAGGTTTCTCCTTGGAACAGGTACTGTCAACCTTCCTTCAAACCATGTGAAGGTTCTTGAAAGCTATCCAGACAACAAGGGAAATCCTACCCCTTTAACTCTTCCTCTAGAGTTGGAAACTCTTGAACCAAGGGAACTTCTCCCTTTCTCTCTTGACACAAGAGATTTCAAGAATACCAGACAATTAGATAAAGGAAACTATCCCTTGAACTCTTTTTAGGAGAGTAATTAAATAATTATATTAATATCAAAATAAGTCTCTTCTGAAAGTATCTGTTTTTTATTTAATAAAAGCAAGGGATTATATATGGGAATTTAGTGGTTAATTCTTCTATTTTCATCCTAATAGAATGGCATCCATTGCCAATGAATTTAACCCTCCATAAATTGCACCAATGATAAATGCATCTGCTCATCTATCCACCTAATTGGTATCCACCACTGAATATATTATAATCTGTCATGGGAGGGGTTTATAAGTAGTGTGTCTCAATGCCCTCATCCAACCCTATCAAATTATCCTTATTGAGCTAGCAACTTGCTTAGGTAATAGGATCTTTTACCCATTAACAGTAGGCTATATCTTTTAAAAGGTTAACATACAATTTGCTACCAAAAAGTGTCAACACTTAGCAACTAACAATAAAACCTTATCAATTAGTGACAAACTCTGATCAACTCATACAATATAATTTATTTTTATTCTTTATTTTTTATTTTATACAAGGTGGGCCAACCTGGGGACAATAACGCACTAATGAAGGAAAGTAGAGAAAATGGAAGAGAAGGATAAAAACTGGATCACCTACATGCACGTTTATGATAGGCCAGAAACTCCATGGACAGCCTTTGCTATTTGCTATCTTGGTTTGGGGCATTGGTGCACAAAACCAACATAGTCATCTTCACCCCCTACCCAAATTTCATCTACCAGGGTTCAAACTCAGGGAGGCAGTGATAGAGGGTCCATATTCTACCACTGGGGTATCCCCTCCCCTCATACAATATAATTAAATTATCAATTGTTAAATTATTAATCAAACCATCTGTAAAACATTTTTGGGGATCAGCCCCAATGGACCATCAGTACTATGATGGAATCAAATTTCTACAAATTAATCAACATCCTATACGGAATAGCAACCAACAATAGTTAACATATCATATAACTCCCACATCTGCTATAGTAGGTCACTTCCAGCAAATAAGCAGATATTAACATAATTGATTAAGCTAGATATGTGGGCATACTGTAATCCCAATACATCCCACACTTGATTATATTATCCAGCAATAATAGATTCTTAAAGGAAGATGCCACTCCATTCCTGGGCATAAATCAGCAAGCATGGGCTAAATTCAATCATCCATGGTCAATCATCTTTTTCTTGCTCAACGCATCTCTGTGTTCCCCTTCTCATTAGCGTGTTTCCTCTTCATCTCATTCTTAATGACACCTCCTATGGGCATGGTTCCATACCTTCATGCCACACCAGGACTACTTCAGTCAATGTCAGAATTTGAGATAATGAGCAACATAAAATCCCTGCTCCTGAATTGAGCTTGACAGATTGACTCTTAAACCAGTGTGAATGGAACCTTACCCTGAAGGCGCCAAAACTAGACTATATTAGAAAGCATCACACCTATGAGAATCAATGAAAAATCCTTTTAGGAATACCATTCCCACTTCTCAAATCACAAAAGGCGCTGCCCCCACTACTGCGGTCACAAGGATGCTGCAGTACAATGAGGGCACTGTCCAGGCAGTCAATCCAGAAGGCAGTAAAAAGATCCTGATCTTATGGGGCCATGACAGTCCCTGATGCACCATTTCTCCACTTGCCCTATAAATATTGACACATTTTGATTTAATAAAGTAGTCTTTGTTCAGTCCATCTATTTGTTTTTTGATCTCTCCACTAATTTTCAGCTTTGAGCCCATTTTTGGACTTTGGCAACAGTCGAGAGAACTGTTATGATAAGAGAAGTGGTGCTCACTAAAGGGGGCTCTGAGCTGTTCAAAGTGAAAAATGTCTATCATGAACAATGGAGAATACTAGAAGTCACGAAGATCAATCTTCTGATCAGTTGAGAAGCGTCACTTGATGGATTAGTACCTCATTGTATGAAGTACCACCCATGCATCCTGAAAGTTTAAAATTTTTAGGTCATGTTCTAGTTTTTTCTACCCTCAGTTGATGAATAAGTATCAACTTCTTTATGAGAACCTTAACGACATTGTTCACAGTTAATAAATGGTATTTACTCCATGAGTGCCCGCTCCAGATGCTCCTGCACCTCTTCAGTGCCCTCTATAATGCAAAATCTTAATACCTCAGCCTAGCTACCAATGAGAGAACTGACCATGGTAACTGAGTGCTTTATTCAGAATTTTTTTTCAACCTGTTATTCATCACCCCTTAGTTAGTTAGGTTGCACCATCATGAAGTCTCCTGACAACTGTTGATCACCCAAACTTTACACTCCCATGTTGTCAATTTTTACAATGAGGCCTCCTCCTTTGTCCACAACAACTGAGAGGCCATTATTGAAAAACCAAAGATTAATTACTAAAGCCCAAGGCCAAATCGAAGTGTTGGATTTTGGGATTTCTGGCTACCTCAAATACCAACTTTATTGAATTATCCAACTAGTTGAGGCTGCATGAGACTAGTGCCTTCACCAAGTTAAAGATCTTGTATGGACCATACAGCAACACTATCAGGAGCTGGTCTTTAGTGATTACACTGTAAAGAGAGTGTCTGTACCTCTTTTGTTCCCAGCAAGATTATGTAAGATGCACAACCACACTGCCATGGAACTAGCTGTTATCAAGATCAGACTAGAGCACCGCAGAGGGTGCCAGAACAGAAGGAACCTATGATGAGGGTGTACAACACATTAATTAAGAGTAAATAACAAATAAACAACAGAACCTGGTTGGACCCAAAGAGGAATCTATAACCATGTGGAGATCAGTGATAGAGAGCTTGGTTGCCTTGATCTGAAGGGACCAGGGCGACCTACAGGTACACCATATGTTGCAATTATTTTGGATAAATGTAGTGGCCAACGTTAATGGAGACCTCTTTGAAGAGATCTGCACACAGGTCCGCCCAAGGAACCATATTTAAAAAAATATAAAAACGGGGAATTTGTTTATTGGAAAGAAGTTGACCAACGAGAAAGGTTAGTCTTGATGAAACATATATAAGAAATTGAGGGAAATCGTCCATTGGAGGAAGTGAGCTAAGCCCTGGTGCACCAATAAGCGCATGCATTCATCAGCAAGTATGCTAAATCTTTAGATCAACCAAACTTGAGTGATTGATTGTAAACATAACTGACCCAATTTAAAATTTCAAAAATTGAATGGGTGTTGAAACCTCATTCGCCAATCATCTGAACCCTACTGTCGCTATTGGTAATATAGCTGGTTTGTTTTAACAATCTTGCCTTCACGCAGGGCTGAGCATTGTGCACATCCCCTAGACTAACCTGGGCATACCTGAACTGAACCCAGCGTTGGTCTAGGGTATGCTTGGGTCAGGAAGGCCTTCCAATTTCACCTTTTTGGCCTCCTGACAACTAGCTTTATGATTTCAGTTAGTACCATCAATTATGTTATCATGACAAGATATTACCCTCTTGTTCTTTTAAGGCTCCACCCCCTCCATGAGCTTTTTCCAGAGAAAACTTCTTGTGGTCTGAGGCCAACTTCATAGCAGCGATGGTTTTCTGAGACTTGGGTCCTGCAGCCTCAGGGAACCTCTCATGAAAACCTTGATCAAATCCTGGACATAGGTGCAATAATTTGCTGGTACCCAACTGTTTTCCTCTCACAAATCCCTTCCAGGATACTAGGTACTTGAGACATCGTCTGGCTCTGCGGGAGGATATAATCTTCTCCAATTACCGCTTCAGCGCCCCATCCATGAGATAAGCCTCTGGAGTCTCTGGTGGGGCCCTTAAACAACGTAAGCTTGTTTTCATGGAAGAAAAAAAGATCCAGATGGAGGGGGAGACCCAACTGGTATGAATAGTGGCCCACCTTTCTGACAAGGTGGTAGGGACCAATCCTCTTTGATCCCAGTTTTTTATATGGTTGTATGATGAGGATGTTTTTAGCATCCATCATCATGAGATCCCCTTCCTTGTATGCAGGACCTACCCATCTCTTCACATCCACATTATCCTTATAAGCTTGTATAGATGCATCCAAGTTTGTGCTCACCCCCTGGTGTACTTTCTTGATAATTTTTGCAAAGTCCACCACCGCTTCCACCTTGGATCCACAACAGGGCTTCAAGTTGAAGGTGGGGTTGGAGCTATAGTTTGCATAGAAGGGAAACACTCAACCTATGCATGTTGTGCGTTGTTATAGCTAAATTGGGCCATGGGGAGATGGGAAACTCAATCTGAATAGTCTGCGGCAGTGTAACATTGCATGAACTTCTCCAAGCACTGGTTCACTAGTTCAGTCTGCCTATTTGATTGGGGGTGATAGGCAGTTGATTGGCAGGGATGGATCTGAAGAGTCTTGCACAACTTTTACAAAAGACATAGGTAAACTGGGGTTCACAATCGCTAATTATTTTTTTGAGGGATCCCATGAAGAGCAAACACATGAGAGACAAAGAGCATAGCCATCTCAGCCGCAATCATTGTGGTATTTCAGGTAATACTGTGGGTGAACTTTGCAAAACGGTCTACCACTACCATGATGGCATCGTAGCTATCAGATACAGGTAGTTCCACAATAAAATCCACTGACAAAGAGTTCCAAGGCCCTTCAGCCTTCTATACTGGCACCAACAACCCTGCTAGTGGCTGGTGGTTAAGTTTCTTTTGGTTGCAGACCAAACACTCTTTACAATACCTGGTCACTTGCATGGCTAACCCTTTCCAATTGTAAGTGAGACAAATTAGCTACAGAGTCTTTACTTTCCAAGAATGACCAACGGTAATTCTGTCATGATAGTCCCAAATGAGTTCCAGGTGAAGGGGTCCTGCAGGAATTCATAGGCGCCTCTGAAACCACACCATCTCATCCTTTGCAAGGTAACCTCTGGTAATGTCCACATTATTTAATGCGCTATTGGCAAGGACCATAGTATATTCATCTGACAAAAGCTGTGAAAGGACTACCTTACTGAAAATTCTGTATTCCTCCGCATTTTCCAGAGGAGCAAGTGCTAGCCTGTGGGCTGAGGGTGAGGGAAGATGAGACGCAATCTTTCCCTGCGGAATCAACAGGTGGGTATTATGCACCTCTACCTCCTTAGGATCAGGAGCTAGTGTAGGTTTGCAGCTCAAAGCATCCGCCAAACCATTCTCCTTGCCCTTAGTAAACTCATAGGAAAACACAAATTGGGCTAAGGTCTTATGCCATCAGGTTTGCCGTGGGGTCAAGACATGAGGTGCGCAGTAGTACAATAAGGCATGGTGATCTGTGCACACATGGAATGGTTGAGACAAGCCATGCAAGTGATGAAGCCAATAAGTCAGCGCCTTAACCACTGTCAATAACTCTTTGTTGTAAAAGCGTAGTTTAACTCAGGTAAGGTCATATTCCAAGAAAAATATCCCACCATATGCTCTATTCCATCTTCACCTACTTATAATAAGGCAGCCGTTATGGCAAAGTTGGAGGCATCAATAGATACAATGAACTCCTTTTTGGGATCTACATGGTGAAGGATGAATGTGGACAGCTGGGTGCACTTTACTTCTTGGAAGGCATCCTGCAAAATGGGGACCACTAGAGCACTTTAGCTTCACTCACCTTATACAGGGGCGCTGCCACCTCATAAAGATTGGGTGTGAATTTCTCAAGGAACGTACACGTCCCCAAAATTCCTCAATTCCTTGACCAAAGTTAGGTGGGCCACTCACACATTGTCTTCTCCTTTTATGAAGTTATCATGTGTCCTTGTTCAAACATGAAGTTGCCCTGGAAGGTGACCTAGGTCTTGAATAATTCACATTTACTGATTTTCAGCATAAGGTTGGCTTCTTTTAACCTCTCCACCACTTGTCAAAGGTGAACTGAATGGGACTTCTGGTCAGGGGAAACCAAAAGAATACTATCCATGTAAAAAACTGCGCATACCCCCAACAGGTCCCCCAAAGCTGCATCACTATGGCGTTGAAAGATAGCAGGTCATTTTAAAGCTTAAATGCTATAACCCGAAATTAAAAAATTCCTTTTCAGGTACAGAATGTGGTTAGCCACTCCTGGCCCATCTTGGTCTGAATCTTATTAAACGCATTTAAAAAATACTGTTTGGAGAAGACTTTAATCTTCTCCACATAATGAGCAATCTGTGAGTCCAGTGGGATGGGATGCAAGTCTGGTACTGTGACGATGTTGAAATTTTCATAATCTACATATGATTATAAGGTACCATCAGCATTCTCCACAAAAAGAAGTGGGGAGCATATTGGAGAGGCACTCTGAGTATTGCACTTTTAGTTAACTGCTCCATAACCCACACATCTAAGGCCGCTTCCTCCCATACAATCAAAGGGTAAATGGGAGAAGATATATACATGACAGATCAACGGTGAACTTGAACTTGCAATAAGACTCTGAATGAGTCAGTAGTACATTGGCTGAAGCCACATCAAATGAAGATTCCAACCCTCCAAACAGGAAGGTAAGGGTACCTCCTAAGAGGGCTTCAGCAACGAAGCAATACTGAGAATGTGGACATTGGGACAGTGGGGCATATCGCCCTGATAATTAGCCTCAGACAAAGGGACAACTAATATATGACCATTCTCCAAAGTTATGGACAAATATTGACTTTCAAGGTTTTTCTGATGTCAAACTTTCGCCACAACTCTAATACCAAAATAATGAAGTACAAGAGGTTTTTGATGGCTTGGAAGCAGTCCGCAAAGTGATATTTGTCAACTTGATAATCCAATAAACCCAGAACTTTCAGCGTAGGAATACTTTGGGAAGCCCTCCCCTAACCATACCACATGGCAAGTAACTTGTCAAGGTAGTTGACTAGGTCTTGGTCCATTAAATTATCAGAGGCTCCTGTATCCACCAAAAATAGTTGTGCTGATTTTCCTTGAAGGGGATGGGAGGGTAGCAGTCAATAAAAAATATCCCAAATGGTCTTTATTCAAAGCAGAAAAAGCCAACACTTCATCAGAAATCTCTCCATCAGGAATAAGCATGCTTACAGGGTATGTTTTCACATTATAGAATAGTGAGGGATAATTGACGATCCTTACTACTGAAGCCACATATCCCACCATATCTTCAGCAGTTGCATAAATGTTTTCATAATTTACACGTAGTTCCTTTTCAACCTCATGAGTTCTGCGGATCATGGTATGGGTAAGCGTGGGTCTCTCTGGGATGATCTGATACACTGAAATGGGGCCCATATACAATCTATATGAGAAGAGACATGGCTTGGTAGGATACAAGAAATGTTATTATAAAACGCGTTTAAGGCTTTAAAGACCCCATAGCTGCTCTGATGACCAGGTGTGCTTCATTATCCAGGGCCATCGCCACCAAGCCCTTAGTCAAAGCTTTGTCCTGCGCTGCAGAAACGCGGTGCAAAGAAAATTTTCATTACTGATTCGTTTTTTTGTTAAATTCAGGTCTAGACTATCCCAGACCCTAAAATTCTACCAAAACAGGGAGGGAAATGGTGGAGAGCTTTGCCCCATTCAAGGGAAAACACTAGTCACAGTCTCTGTATTTATAGGGGCTGCTGAAGGTGATATTATTTCAGAATTCTTATCTGAAATAATTAATTTATACTCAGGGATAAACCCATGTTTATATTTGAATTTTTTAGAACTTGAAGGTTTAGAAGGGTAAGATTCCTCCTTTTTGAGGGGCGCACATGACTTTTTAGGGACAGTATTTATAAGGGCCACCACCAGGTGAAACAATGACAGCCAAATTACCTGGCCCCTTATGAGGGGGTGGGAAACCGCCACAAAGAGCTTCAATCAGTTGGTTAAAGTTTTGAGGGGGCGGCTGCCAAATTGGGAAGTTTCTCATGAGGAGGTCCAAGATAGGATGGAGACTTAACGTTTAAATGATGTCAGGCAATGATATTGCCTGTGCTTTATCACAAAATTCATTCAAATATAATTTCACCAGACAACAAGCTTGGCGAAGAGAATAGAACTCATAGAAGAGGTGGATGGATGACACATCCAGATGATGTTGCTCCAGAACATGCTCCAAACCCTTACTGATCTCCACATAAGTGGATGTTGGCAGAACACCACAAAAAACCAATTGGCCGCCTCTGGAGACAGCCAATATACAATCTACCCCACGTGAGAGTTGATGAGAACAGACAATTTAGTATCATCCAAAGAATCTTCCAGTGAGAGGGAAGCCAGGGCCTGTTGAATTTTGAAGTAAACCTTGGGGAACAAATGGGAAATTGTGACAACAGGATCAAAAAAGTCCAAGTCCACCAGGTATGAGCAGAAAGGGTGGGCACTTCCCAGTTGGTAGTTGCAAGCATAACGCCGAGATGTATCAATACAAAAACCAAACAAGAAAACTATGATGAGCACCATAGTGGCCCTGACAAACAGCCAGCGCACCCAGTTTACACATAAAGAAAGTCCCACATGGATAATTCTGATGCATGTAAGATAAAAAAGTTGGGTTTATAATGACAAGAGAGAGTCTGTAACTCTTGTTCCCAGTGAAGTGGTGTGAGATGCACAGCCACACTGCCATGGAACTAGCTGTTAGCAAGATCAGAAATAGAGCACCGCAGAGGGTTCCAGAGCAGAAGGGACCTAGAGTGAGGGTGTACAACGCAGTTTATAAGAGTAAATAACAAATAAACAACAGAACCTGGTTGTACCCCAAAGGGGAATCTATAACCATATGAAGACCAGTGCTAGGGAGCTTGGTTGCCTTGATCTAGAGAGACCAGGGTGACCTACAGGTACACCATATGTTGCAATTATTTTGGATAAAATGTAGTGGCCAACGTTAATGGAGACCTCTTTGAATAAATCTGCACACAGGTCCACCCAAGGAACCATATTCAAAAAACGTAAAAACGTAGAATTTGTTTATTGGAAAGAAGTTGACCAACGAGAAAGGTTAGTCTTGATGAAACATATTTAAGAAATTGAGTGAAATCGTCCATTAGAGGAAGTGAGCTAAGCCCTGGTGCACCAATAAGCGCATGCATTCATCAGCAAGTATGCTAAATCTTTAGATCAACCAAACTTGAGTGATTGATTATATACATAGCTGACCCAATTTGAAATCTCAGAAATTTGAGTGGGTTTTGAAACCTCATTCGCCAATCAACTGAACCCTACTGTCGCTATTGGTAATGTAGCTGGTTTGTTTTAACGCTCTTGCCTTCATGCAGGGCTGAGCATTGCGCACATCCTCTAGACTGACTTGGGAATACCAGGCCTGAACCCAGCGCTGGTATAGGGTATGCTTGAGGTGAGGAAGGCCTGACAACTTCACCTTTCTGGCCTCCTGATAACTAGCTTTATCATTGTAGTTGACCCTCAATTATGTCATCAGGCCATAACATACATCTCCAGGAGTGAAGGACTTGAAGGGCCTAGGTAGGCCAAAGGCCTGAAGGTTGTGAGTGACATGAAGGACGTGAAGTTCCCCGTGGGCCTCAAGGGCCCTCTGGCTCTCTGGCACCTACTCCTGGAGACCTGATAACCCTTAATGAAAGGATGTTTTGGCAGCCCTATCCACCTTACACAATTAAATTTGGAATGTAGCCCAGTGATTTAAACTACATGCAGATGGAGTCCCCCTTTACCCTAGAGTCTCTATTGTGGCATTATTGGACAAAATGGATAATTTCAGTGCCTTCCTCAAGCTTACTGATAGCCACATTTCTCAGCTTAAACAAACCTGTTAGGTTTCAAGACCCGCTTGATCATCTTTAAGAGCCAGCTTTTCTTCAGTGCGCTTATAGATAAGCCCCAAAAGAGCAGGTTTCTCACAAATTTTCTGTTTTCTCCCTCAACTGAAACTGTGATGATATTAAAGAGGACCTCAAGGGCCTAAGACAATGGTTGGATCAGCAGGTCCTCTGCAACTATGCAGAGACTGAAATCTTTAAGCCTTCACACATTCTGGCATTGACACCTTATCCATTCCTCTTGTGACTAACTGTAAACCTAGTTTAAAGAGAAGTTCACCCCTGGCCAGGTTCAGCATCGCCTCTTTCCTATATGCCTATGAGAGTTCTATGGAAGAGGCCAATGACCATCAGAAATTGAAAGATATCCATTCTTGCTTTAACAGCACTGCTCTAGGAGATCATGACTTTCCACCTGAAAGAATGCACTACCCGGAGAAGGTCTGTAAGGCCTTAATCCAAGAATTTGGAAGCAATCAAACCCTGGTAAACCAAAAACAAGCATTCATGAGTACCTGCCTGTTTAAAAGAAAGAGCCCCATGAGTTTGCCAGCCGTTTCTATGCCCAAGTGCAACCCTTTGTTACCACCAAGCATATTACCTTGGATGATGCCTTTACCACTGTCATCTTCACTTTGGTGTCCTAAGCCTGAAGTTTGAATGCATACAATTGGCCAAAAGAATAATTTCATATGCATTTAAGAAATCAAGGAAGTGATTAACGAGATCCTTGCTGTTGAATGGTTGACTGTATCTAAATTGTTGGTTACTTAAACCAAAAATATAATCAGTATATCCAAACTTGGGACTCATGGCCTACCAATTTAATTTGTTAATATTTGACTATGATGACATGGGCTTGAGGGCTTTGTTGGTTAGGTAAGACTTAAAATAAAGTATCAACTTAATAACTCAGGCACGTGGGATTTGTTGGTCTATTTCAAAATTAGTTTTTAATGTCAGTCAAGTTTTTAATCAAATTAATTACTAATTAGTGGTATGAATCGCCTTGGTATGTGCTGCCAATTTCTTGTGAAAGAGAATAGGTTCAACTATTTGCAGACGCATCTGAAACGCTGTCTTGAGAATATTGACATTATTTACACCAACCTTGAGGCTGTGCGAGATGCCCTGAGTTGAAGTATTTGTAGACTCACAAATGAACATTTTACGTGTTCCTCTGGCCAAATGCTATTGAAAATGAGACATCATGGGTAAGATGTGGTGAACATTTAACCCTATTGATTATCCAGGTTGATACTAATAAAAAACAATAAACTATTACCACTAGTCTATAGTTTCACTTATCAGCTTTTTGTGTTTAATATTTAAGTTGTATTAAGTTGAGTATTTACTTGGGATCAGTAAGATCAGGGCAGCGTGCCATCGTCCAAGTAATGACAGGAGAAACAACTTTAAAGTGCTATTACAAAGGAGTTATATCTTAACTATAGTCACCGTCTGGTCTATTGTCTTCATACAATAAACGTTCAAAACTCCACCACACCGCAGAAGAAGAACCAGCCATCTGAAGAAGACTAAAATTTAACAACTGCAATGACCATACATTCCAAAGCTACCTATTAAGCTTCCTCCAACTATCTTCATCTCCATGTGGTTAAAAACCAGAAGGATCCTTGACACTAATAAATCTACTGCAATGGATTCTGACACAGTGCTAAGACATGCTGGAAATGACTTGATGAGGAGGCGGGAAAAGGGCCATCAGCATGAAAGATGTGGCGCTCCATGATGACATTCCTACCACGCCTCAAGAACCATCCATGATTTTGACTAAACTGGGGCTATCATACCTGAAAAAGGAGTTTGGGTACCCATTGATAATAAAGAAATTGATACTACTTACTCTTCTTCCAATGACTCTCACAAGTTTCTCATACTACCTCCACAATTTGGAAGTCTTTTTACCCCATGTTGATGTTACAGTTCATAAGATTCCAGTTCTTTCCATATTCAACGGTGGTCCCCCATAAATGATATTATTTAAGTTTTTGAAGCTCATCAAGATCGCTCTAGACTTTCCAAACTACATGGAGTATGGAATAGCTGGTCTGCAATGCACCCAATCTATAAGAACTATTTTTCCATACTTATTAAGTTTGGAAAGCTCTCTGTAAATACCCCCACCATCGCACTGGATAACCCAAGCTATGACCTTCTTCTTAGAACTCAGTTATCTAAGACTACTCAGCAGTGGTACATTATGATGATGAATTTTTATCTCTATTGAGACATTGGGTCCCACTAACTTTGAACCTTCCCATGACTCTAAGATGGAGGTCAAGAACCAAGCTTGTCAACTAGAGAGTGAGGGCCAAATAGACCAACTCAAATATCATGTAAGGGGCTCTTGGGTCTGGCTGCCCCCACCTGCTGTTGGTGGACAAGAAGGCATGTCGATCTATTTACCTAGGGCGACCACTATACCACAAAGTCCCAAATCATTGCTGATACCCAGTCCATGTTAAAACCCCCTCCAGTACCTACTGGATATCTGAGGCCTAGATAACCCATACTTTAAGGTAATTATGACCTGCTGGTAATTCTAGATCCAGCTTATAATGGAACTATATAAATTTGTTGGCTAACCTTACCAAAAAACTCAGGGTAGTAGGCCCAAACAGCCCTGCCGTCTAAGTCCGCCTCCTACCAGTAAAGGCTGTTGACATCATCCACAGTTTTAGGATCCAACGGGACTTTGGTTTGGAGGCGCCCCTGTAATTGGCCCTAGTTGACACCAGTATTTAAAGAATCTCACCAAAGAAAAAAAAAACGCAAAGTTCAAGATTTGTTGGATGAGTATTAAGACCTATATTGGCATCACCTATGGATTTGGAAAAGTGAACAGGGTTCTACATAATGTGGAATCTGGGGATACTTTCCCATTTTAGTCCTGACCTTACCAAAAAAGTAAGGTTGAAGAGGCCCAGGTGGTGGTAGAGCTTAAACAGCTACTTGAAACTGGACTCTTGGTGCCTTTGCGCAGCCCTTGGACCTCTCCTCTACTGCTGATTTGGAAGAAGGATGGCAGCAAATGGGTGGCGATGGACTATCAATGGATCAATTCCATTATCAAGAAGGACAGTTATCCTCTACCCCAAATTGACAACTCTCTCTGACTGCTCACTGGATCTCAGTACTTTTCTGCAATGGACCTTGCCAGTGGATAATAGAAATAGAAGCTCACCCCCAAAGAACAAGCCAAATGCGCGCTCATAGCCAACAAAGGGCTATACAAACCCACGAGGATGCCCCAGAACATCTGTAACGCGCTGGTCAAAGTCATACAGTTACAAGTACAATAATATAATAAGAGTAATTTAGGTTTTGATAAGGATAACATCAGCTAAAAAGCCCTCGTCAATTCTCAGTGGAACCCCGCAAATTGGGGTAATACTATTGCCCCCAATCCTCAGCCAAATCGCCCTATGGCTAGTAACATGGTATGTTAAACTTGGGGAAAAATTGGGGGAGTTGTTCCAATGTTCCTCTACATCTCCTCTTTAATTTAGTTCAAAACCTCTGTGAACACCCCCTTTTATAGCCTTGGAGGTTGTTTCACTAGAAGCAATTATTTTACCACCCAATGATTAGGTCAAATATATTAAATCACAGCCTCGCGGGTATATCCTACCTGCTACCAACCCTCATTGGTTGTTCCGTCAAAGTGAAATGAGTCTCAAGAGCTCCTATAGGTCAAAAACCCATAATACCAAATTCAGATGCACCCAGCTTATATCAAATTTCCCGGCCAACTCACTTCAATCCTCAGTACATTTTAGTTACTAAGCAAAGAGATATTTTAAGTTATACTTTATGAACCTAGGTATCACTAATATAGAACTTATAAATCAAGTCTATTTAATATTTATAAAATTCCTATATTTCCCTATAAGTAGTTTAAAACCCCCTAAAATCAAAATTTCCCGCAGTAGAGAGTATTACCTCTTATACAAAACATTGTCAAAATTCAGGTGCATACAGCACCAGCGAGCATCAAAAGCCTGGATTCTGACAGCCACTTTTCAACGCGCCAACAACAGGATCCTCAAGGACTTGAATCTATCATGTAGCATCATCTACTTTGATGACATCATTGTCTTCTCTCTCTCTTCTTTCTTTCTCTCTTTCTTTCTTTCTTTCTTTCCTTTTCTTTTCTCTCTCTTTCTTCCCTTTCTTTCTCTCTCTCTCCTCTCTTTCTTTCTTTTTTTTCTTTCTTTTTTTTTTCTTTCCTTCTTTCTTTCTTCTCATGAACATTTAATGGACATGTGGAGCATCTTTAGGAAGTTTTTAACTAGCTCAGGAAGGCTTTGATGAAGCCCAAACCTTTAAAGTGCTCCTTCTTTCAATAAGAAATGGATTTTCTGGGACACAAGGTCTTAAAAAGATGCCATCCAGTCCATACCAGACAAAGTTGAAGCTATAAAAAAGATGTCACTCCCACAGAGCCTAAGGGATATTCAGGTATTCCTTGGCATGGTGGGTTGTTATCATCAGTTTATCCCTTAGTTTGAAGACCTAGCCAAATCTCTATTTTACTCCTGAAGAAGAACATACTTTTTGAGTGGCAGCTAGAACAAGAAAAAGCTTTTAATATGTTGAGGACTGCTCTTTGCATTAAGTCCATTTTAGACCATCTGTATTTTGATCGACTTTTCCTGTTATTAACAGAATTGAGCAATGTCACTGTCAGGGACATCCTAGACCAGCATGAAGAAAATCAGGTTAACCACCCAGTGGCCAATTTCAGCAAGACTCTGAGTAATACTGAGAGGAACTATAGCATTACTGAGTAGGAATGACTGGCTGTTTTGTTAGTAATAAAACATTTTTGTCCCTATCTAAATGGCATTCACTTTACCATCGTCACTGATCATTACTCGCTCTAGTGGTTCCAAAAGATGACCCAGATGGTTGTTTATCCAGATGGTCTTAAGACTAAAAAGATATATTTAACTATTGTTCATCACACAGGCGTAATTCACCAGAACGCCTATAGCCACTCTAGAATGCAATTCTGTCTGCTTAAATCCTTAAGGAAGACTGACTGTATGATATGATTGGCCAACCTGAATGCTGTGAGTTAGAAACTCCTGAGGTCCAAGATGAGCTCTGAAAGATGACCCAAAATACTCAAATCAAGGACGGGCTGCTATATATAAAAGGGTCAACAAGAAATGTGCTCCCTTATGTCTGCCCCTCTTCCTAAACTGACGCTATCCTAGAGGGTCATACTACTGTGAGACATGAGGCAGTTAAGAAGTATTATGAATGGTTGAAGACACGATGTTATTGGGACTGAATGGTGGAAACCATCCAAGAGAACTGGAGGCCTAGATGACTTGCTAATCCTAATACTGAGCCAGTCTTAATACCAACACTCAGTCATTGCCACAACGGGACCCTTCAATGTCATTAGCATTAAAGTGATAGGCCCTCTCCCCATTGGGTTGCACAACAATAATTATCCTCCTAGACATGGACCATCTAACCAAATGGGTGAAGCGATTTTAGTCCCAGCTGCCACTGCTAAAGCCACATCTCTCTTACTTATTTGATCCGTTTTCACCCAGCATGAATCCCCACAAACTTTACTTTGGGAAAAAGGGTTAAATTTTATCTCACAGGTAGTCCAAGAACTTAATTTGCTTTTTGGAAATAACCAAAGTTTCTCTGCCTCTTACAACTCATCCACCAACGGGGCAATAGAACGCGCTTATGGAATCCTTGTCTCTATTTTATAGAAGATGATTGCCTCTGACCCTGTTAGCTGGAATCATTAATTACCCAGAGCCTTGCTTGCCTATAGAATAAGCTACCATCAAGTCATTAAGATGTCCCCCTTTAAAGCTCTATATGGACGCGCTCCCTAGCTCCCCAAGTAACGTTCATCTTTTCTTAAGACCTCCGATCCTGAGAACTCTGATCTAACTGTAAGGGCCTTAGCTGATGAAATTTTTCAACTTCAAGCCCTAGCAATGCAAAGCTTTGTCACCACCACAGGAAGAGAGACATCCAAATTTATGTCAGCTGACCCTCCTTACCCGTTTTCAATTATTTACCTCATTTTCTTTTGTCACTATTGACCCAGAGGTCAACTGATTAAGCTTGACGTTTTTTGGTCTGGCCCTTATAAGGTCATTCATAAGGTGAACTCCAAGTACTCCATTGCTTATGTCAATCAGGGGACAGTGGTGAATCAAGCTCATGGCCAGTTCCTTTAGCCATATACTCCCCTATGACAGGATATTGAGGGGGGGCGTTGTCAGGCTCAAGATGATGAGCAACCCAAAATCCCTGCTCCCAAATCAAGCCTTGACAGGTTGACTTAGTGAACCGTTATGACTGGAGCCTTACCCTGAAGGCGCAAAACTAGATTTGATCAGAAAGCATCATGCATACAAGAATCAGTAGATACACCTTCAAGAATCCTGCCTCCGTTTCCTAAGTCATGTGAGGCGCCGTCCTCATCGCTGTGGTCATGAGATGCCACAGTACAATGAGGGTGCCAACCAGGCAGTTGGTTTATAAGACAGTAAAATATCCTGATCTTACAGAGCCACGAAAAACCTGAGGCACCATGTCCACACAATCCTTATATAATATTGATGCTTTCTAACTCAACAAAGTAGTCTAATTTCGCTCCATCTTTTCATTTTTTGACCTCTCCACTAATTTTCAGCTTTAAGCCCATTTTTAAACTTCAGTTAAAGTTAAGAGAACTGTTACTCTGAGAGTCAATCTCACCAATAAAATGTTCTGAAAAGACTGTATCACCCAGGTCGAGCCTTTATGACTCCACGATGCTTAGGGATCTTCTCAGTAAGCTTCTTGACAAATTCCTTCATTCTTTTTACTCTTCCAGACTGGGCTCTCCATTTTTGATCAGAGCGTATCTTCTGACTCTCCTCATTCCTCTTCATAGTAAACCCAATTTCAACATAAGCTGGTCCTACCAAGCATTCTCACTTCTTTTTCACTATGGTCACTATAGCTCATCCCCTTCTCCCCGCATGAACACAGAAGGTGGAATCACCTCCTATTACTTTCTATTGTGGCAACAAAATAAAAATCAAAAATATTTTAATATATATCTATCATTTTTTTCAGGTATAATTACCTTTTTATATATATTTTTTTCTCTCCTTTATATATTTTTTCTTCCAAGTGTTTTTATCCTATATTATCTTTATTTATTTCTTTTCTTTTAGATCTAATACTTTAAATATTTAGTATGGAACCAGTTCATTATATGACCATCAGAGAGGTTTTTTAGTGTATAGGCATATGTCACAATTTTTTTGTGATAATCCCAAAAGGACCTGACCATAAGGCGTTCCATTTTTAATTTCTCTCAAATCCATGGGTATTAAAATAAGCTACTGTCAGGATAAGTATGTGCCAAGAGAATATTGGCCTATAACTGTGGGTGCTTTAGAAGCCACAACGACAGGTACAGACTCTTAAGATGCGCCTTACCTGTCAAGAGAGTGTCTGTAACTCTCTCGTTCCCAGAAAGGTGATGAGGGATGCAAACCCACATTGCTAGGGAACTAGCCATTAATAAAAAGGGTAAGAAGACACCTCAAACGGTGCCTGTGCCAAAGGTACCCCAGGCAAGGGTGTAGAACGCAACATATAAGACCAGGTAAGTTAGGAACATTACAGCTTGAGTGGACCCCAGAGGGGAGTCCATAATCGAGTGTAGTTTGGCGTCAGGGAGCTTGGGTGCCTCGATCTGGAGGGGACCTGGGCGGCCCAAGGGAGCACCTGGGATTTTGGTGAATTGTGATAGAAGGTAGTGGCCCACATAGTTGGAGACCTCCCCGAAGAGGTCTGCCACCAAGTTAGCCCAAGGAACCATAAGTTAAACGTAAAAAACAGGTATTTTATTTAAAGAAAGTCGATTAACAAGGAATGTTGGTCGCAAAAACATATTTAAAGTGATAGGGAAATTTGGGTTCTGCAGAAATGCGCCCAATCCTTGATGCTCCAATAAACAGACGCTTCCATCCATTTTAGTAAAATACACTGAAAGTGCCTTCACTCAAGTAATTGATTGAAGCCATATTTTATCTGAGCTTAAAATTTCATAGCTGGAGCGGGACTCAAACCCTTGCTCTCCAACCAAGTGAATTGAACCATCTTCGTTTAAAACGTAAATTGTTTGTTTTGAGTGCCTGAGCCAAGATCAGAGGCTGGGCGTTTTGCACCCTCTTAGTATCACCCTGGGCATGCTTGGCTTGCACCCAGCGTTGATCTAAGGTGTGCTTTAGATCAGGGAGAGCCTGAAGTTTCACCTTCTGGGCTTCCTGGCGCCCAGCCTTATCCCTAGCATCAGTTCCTACTATGATGTCATCCAACCATGACATTACCCTCTCCTCCTTCTTGGGCTCCACCCCCTCCAGGGGCGTTTGCTAAGGAGAAGTTCTTATGCTCTGGCGGCAACTTTATAGCAGCAACGGCTGGCTTAGGCTGAGATACTGCAGCTTCAGGGAAATGATTATGAAAAGATTCAATCAGGTCTTGGGCATGTACACAATCCCGTGCTGGCACCCAACTGTTCTCTGCTGCGTCAAACCTTTTCCAAGATACTAAAAACTCCAGGCTTCACTTAACCCAGCGGGAGGCTACTATTTCCTCCACTTCCCATTCTGGTGCCCCATCCACAAGATAAGCCTCAGGAGTCACAGGAGGAGGGCCCTCAAACAGGGTCAACTTGCTTTCATGAAAGACGGAGAAGATCCAAAACGCAGAAGGAAGATCCAATTGATATGAGGCATGTCCCCTTTCTAACTACACGGTAAAAATCAATCCTCTTTGGACCCAGTTTATTTGCATGGCTGCATGATAGGGATGTTGCGAGCATCAAGCATCACGAGATCCCCTTCCTTGTATGCGGGAACCACTTGGCGCTTTCCATTGGCATTCTCCTTATACATGAGCATGGCCGCCTCCAAACTTGTGGACACCCCTTGATGGACCTTCTTGAGAGTCTTAGCAAAGTCCAGCACCGCTTCCACTTTAGAACCAAAGCTGGGCTCCATGTTAAAAGAAGGGTTAAAGCCGTGGTTAGCATAAAAAGGTTAACACCCTATTGATGAATGCAAAGTGTTATTGTAGCTTAACTGGGCCATAGGAAGGTGAGGAACCCAATCTGAATGGTCTGCGGTGGTGTAACAACGCAGAAATTGTTCCAAGCACTGATTCACTCGCTCAGTCTGCCCATCTGATTGGGGGTGATACGCAGTTGAACGGCAGGGGCGGATATGAAGAGTTTTACACAGCTCTTCCCAAAAGATAGAGGTGAACTGGAGTCCCCAGTCACTAATGATTTCTTGAGGAACCCCATGAAGCGCAAATACATGGGCGACGAAGAGCCTGGTCATTTCAGTGGCAGTTATCGTTGTTCTGCAAGGAATAAAGTGGGCGAACTTTGTAAAGCGGTCCACCACCAACATGATTGCATCATACCCATCTGAAACGGGTAACTCCACATTGAAATCCACTGATAGGGAAGTCCAGGGCCCTTCAGCCTTTTGGACTGGTACCAGCAACCCTGCTAAAGGTTGCCGATTGGGTTTTATTTGATTGCAGATCAGGCACTCTTTACAGTACCGCCCTACCTGAACAGGCAAGCCCTTCCAATTGTAAGTACGTTGTATCAACTCCAAGGTCTTTGCTTTTCCAGGATGACCAGCGGTGATTCCATCATGATGGTCCTGGATGATCTCCAGGCTTAGTGGTCCCGCAGGAACCCATAGGCGCCCCTGAAACCACACCATCTCATCCTTCATGTGATAACCCTGGATAAGTCCTCCTGATTCAGAGCACTCTTAGCGAGAACAACAGCATATTCAGCTGATAACGGCTGAGAAAGAACTACCTTCCTAAACATACTATATTCTGCTGCTTTTTCCAAAAGGCATGAGCGCTGGCGTATGTACCGTGGACTTAGGAAGTTGAGGCAGAATCATACTTGTGAGGAATCATCAACTGAGTGTTGTGAATCTCTACCTCCTTTGGATTATAGCCAAAGCAGGGTTGCAGCTCAAAGCATCCGCCAAACCATTCTCCTTGCCCTTGGTGAACTCATAGGAAAATGTAAATAGGGCAAGGGTCTCATGCCAATGGGTCTGACGTGGTGTTAGAACATGTGGAGCATGGTAGTACAACAGGGCTCAGTGGTCTGTGCATACCCGGAATGGTTGGGAAGAGCCATATAAATGAAAGGATGCTCAGACCCATCTTCACCCACCTGTAACAGGGCAGCCGCAATGGCGAATTTGAAAGCATCTGAGGACACAATGAACTCCTTTGCAGGATCAACATGGCGAAGGATGGATGTGGATAACAAGGTGCACTTCACAGCCTGGAAAGCATCCTCCAAAATGGGGGCCCACTGAAGCACCTTGGCCCTGCTAGCCTTATATAAGGGAGCTGCCACCTCGGAGAGATTGGGTGTGAACTTCTTGAGGAATGTACACGTCCCCAAAAAGCTCCTCAGTTCCTTGACAGAGGTGGGGTAGGCCACTCACGAATAGCCTTCTCCTTGTCTGGAGTTATCATATGTCCCTAGTCAAAAACGACGTTGCCCAGAAAAGTAACCTGGGACTTGAAGAATTCGCATTTACTAATCTTGAGGGTAAGGCAAGCAGCCCTCAATCTCTCCACTACTTGTCGAAGGTGTACTGTATGTGTCTCATGATCAGGGAAAACACCAGAATGTCATCCATGTAGGCAACCGCACATATCACCAACAAATCTCCCAACGCAGCATCAATGCGGCGTTGAAAGATGGCAGGGGCATTCTTAAGACCAAGGGCATAACCTGGAACTGGAAAATTCCTTTTCTGGTACAGAGTGCAGTTAACCACTCCTGGCCCTTCTTTATCCCGATTTGATTGAACGCATTGAGGCAGTCTAGCTTGGAGAAGACCTTCTCCTTCTCCACATAGCGCGCAATCTGAGAATCTAAAGGGATGGGATGGAGGTCTGGTACAGTCACATTGTTTAAGTTTCCATAATTGACACATGGACGTAAAGTTCCATCAGCCTTCTCCACAAAGAGCAGTGGGGAGCAAACAGGGGAGGTACGCTGAAAGATGGCACCCTTATCCAACTGCTCCTTCACCCATATATCTAAAACTTCTTCCTCCCGGACAGTCAATGGGTATATTGGGGAAGAAATACGCACCAGATCCACAGTAAGTTTAAATTCACAATCAAACTCGGAATGTTCTGGTAGCGTACTAGCTGAAGCTGCATCAAAAGAAGATGCCAACTCCTCCAAACAGGAAGGTAAGAAAAGTCCCACAGTGGGCTTCAGCAAAGGGGCAAGAAATGAGCTGGGAACATTGGGCCAATGGGGTAATTTTCCTGGGGCGTTATCCTCAGACAAAGGAACAATCAACTGGTGACCGTTTGTTAAAAACAAGGATAAAGTGTTTTCTTTCAAATTAGTTCTGACGTCAAACTTCCGCCACCACTCAACACCCAAAATGATGGGAAACAAGAGGTTTCTGATAGCTTGAAATTGGTCAGACAATAGATAAGAATCTACCTGGAAATTGACTGACTCCATGATGTTTAGTGTGGGGATACCTTGAGAAGCCCCACCTCTAACCATACCACCTGGTGAGTAACTCAACTCAAGGTAGTCAGCAAGGTTTTGGTCAATAAAATTATTTGAGGCACCAGTATCCACCAAAATAGTTGTTCTGAACTTTCCATAAGAGGATGTAAGGGTAGCAGTCAACAAGAAGTATCCAGAATGGGATTTATTCAACGCAGAAAATGCCATCAACTCACCAGAAAATTCTTCCTCTGGCTTGAACAAGCCATCAGGGTATGTTTTGGAATCATAAAAGGGGGAAGGATAGTGGGCCACTCTTACTACTGAGGCCACATATCCCACCCCACCTTCTGAAGGTGCATAGACATCTTTATATTTATGGCGAAGTTCCTTCTCCACTTCCTGGGAACCCCTAATCATGGTAGGGGTCAAACGAGGGTTCTCAGGAGTAATCTGATAAACTGAAATTGAGTCCTCATCCAGACCATATGAGCAAATAAACGGTTCGTTTTGGAATAAAATGCTCACATTATAAAACACGTTTTTTTGTTCAAATGAACCCCCACTTGTTCCAAGGATTCGGTGTGCATCATTATCCAGGGCCATCACCCCCAAGCCCAGAGCCAATGCCTCGGCATGCACCTCAGAAACATGTTGGGGAGAAAAAACAATAACGGAATCATTTTTGTTGAATGTGGGTTTGGACCCTTCGATGTTCCTAATTTCCGCTGAGATGGGGAGGAAATCAGTGGGAAGCATCTCACAAATCAAGGAAATCTCACTAGTCAAGGAGGCGGTATTTATAGGGACGACCATGGGTGACATCATTGAAGTGGAATCATCTGAAACCTTTACATCATTTTTGGGGCTAGACCCCTGTACAGTTCCAAATTTGGAAGAAGTAGAAGGATTTGAAGGATAAGATTCCCTCATTTCCAGAGGCGCGCACAACTTTTCAGCCTCCGTATTTATATGATTTGATCCAATGATGGCCAAATTACCTGGCCCCTTCCAGCTTGGGGCGGAGAAACTACCCCAAAGGGTTTTGACAAAATGATCAAATTTGGAAGGAGGTGACTGCCAAATCGGGGAGTTTTGCATTGATATATCCAAGGTCAAATGGAGAAATGACATTTTAACCTCGTCAGTTAATGACAAAGCCTGGGCTTTTTTGCAGAATTCACTCAAGTATACTTTCATCAGACGACCCACTTGACGCAGAGAAAAAACTTGATGAAGGAATGGAGGGATGCTTCATCAGGTCAATTCTGCTCTGTAAGACTTGTTCCAAACCCCTATTGCTCGCCACAAGAGCGGCTGTGTGCGGAGTACCTAAAAACCCAGTCACCCGCTTCAGGAGACAACTGGGACAACAGATCCACTCCTCACAAAAGTGGACATAAGCTAGACAAATTGTTTTTCCTAACGAGAGTTTTGGCTCAAAGGAAGCTAAGGCTTGATGAATTTCTGAATAATCTCAGGAGAAAGGTGGGGAATCACAATATTAGGATCGTGAAAAGTCCAAGACCACCAGGTATGAGCAGGAAGGGTGGGCACTTCCCAATTGGTAGTTGCAAGAATAATGCCAAGATGCACCAATACAAAACCAAATGAGAAAACTGTGGTGAGCACCATTGTGGTAGTGACAAATAGCCAGCGCACCCAATTTACTAATAATGAAAGTCCCACACAGATAATTCTTATGCACGTATAATAAAAAGGTTGGCTGACTAATGTCAAGAGAGTTTCTGTAACTCTCTCGTTCCCAGCAAGGTGATGAGGATGCAAACCCACATTGCTAGGGAACTAGCCATTAATAAGAGTAAGAAGACAACTCAAACAGTGCCTGTGACAAAGGTACCCCAGGCAAGGATGTAGAACGCAACATATAAGACCAGGTAAGTTAGAAACATTACAGCTTGAGTGGACCCCAGAGGGAGTCCATAATCACGTGTAGTTTGGTGTCATGGAGCTTGGGTGCCTCGATCAGGAGGGGACCTGGGTGGCCCAAGGGAGCACCTGGGATTTTGGTGAATTGTGATAGAAGGTAGTGGCCCACATAGTTGGAGACCTCCCCGAAGAGGTCTACCACCAAGTTAGCCCAAGGAACCATAAGTTAAATGTAAAAAAACAGGTATTTTATTTAAAGAAAGTTGACCAACAAGGAATGTTGGTTGCAAAAACATATTTAAAGTGTGCCAGGGAAATTTGGGTTCTGCAGAAATGCGCCCAAGCCTTGACGCTCCAATAAACAGACGCTTCCATCCATTTTAGTAAATTACACCAAAAGTGCCTTCACTTGAGTAATTGATTGAAGCCGTATTTTACCTGAGCTTAAAGTTTCATAGCTGGAGCGGGACTCAAACCCTTGCTCTCCAACCAAGTGAATTGAACCATCTTCGTTTAAAACGTAAATTGTTTGTTTTAGTGCCTGAGCCGAGATCAGAGGCAGGGCATTTTGCACCCCCTTAGTATCAACCTGGGCATGCTTGGCTTGCACCCAGCGTTGATCTAAGGTGAGCTTCAGGTCAGGGAGAGCCTGAAGTTTCACCTTCTGGGCTTCCTGTCACCCAGCCTTAACCCTAGCATCAGTTCCTACTATGATGTCATCCAACCATGACATTACCAGAGTTGTGTGGGAAGTTTGATGAATGTTACTTGCCATAGTGAGGCTGAGGGTTCCTACAGTTGGGGTTAGTAAGCACCTAAAGGTTCCTTTATCCTTAAGGCCATCAAACATGATCTTTGGGTGTTGTTAACTTAGGAAACACAAAACCCATAGATTATATATATTTTTCACAGATAAATAGAAAAATCATAAATTTTTTGGGGATATATTTTTAATAAAAAGATAAAAATAATGACCAAACACCCTACTATAATTATGGTCTGGTTTCTAAGCTTAGTGGGAGAGGGGGACGCTGTTAAGCTGTACCGCAATAGTAGGAAATGATTTCCTATTTTAAAATCATCAACTAATGGTTTTAACCCAAAATTTGCCCTCAATTTTTAGGCTTATGGTTCCAAGATTTTTTCAGGCCTTTTTACCAAATTCCAGATGTTCAAAATTTCTTAACTAAGTTTGGAATGGAGTTTTAGGTTTGATCCCCCTTTCAGCCTTTTCTTTTTATATTTTACCTGATTTTTCTTGTTAAATAAGTTGTCACCACTCAGCATAACTTCTGGTTGAGTCCCTTGCTGGGGACAGGAGCTGGGAGCCATGGTGGAGGTCTGCTTGTGATTAATAAGATCCACACAAAAATGTTTAATTTTTAAATAAATTATGCAGATTTTTGACATCATAAAGGGTTTGGGCTGAGGGATGGATGAGAAAAAGGTATTTGTAACCAGGGAGGGGCGGCCACCACCCACCTTTTGTCTAGGGTGTTTCCTAGGTCAGAGATCTGAGTGAGGGGCTAGGCATTGGGGTTGGCCCTTTTTTGACCTAAAGTGGTGCATGACCCTTTCCAGCTTAATAGCTGGAGTCAGGGGCCTTACACTACCATATTTCCACATGGTACTCTTTAAGCGCTGGTCAATTTTGGTCATCCTTCTTCTTTACTCTAATTATTCTCTTCAGCGTCATGTTGAATGCTTGTGATTGAAATATGATATGATGTTTGCCATTCAGGTTAAATATTAATCTGCGATATTTCAAAGCTGGTGCCACTGTTGAACACAAAATTAATGGTAGCGAGGCTATTCATCCATTTAAGAGACAAACGGTGTTTTTATTGTCACTATAGGATAATTGATATTATGTAAAGGTAAATAAACTCAGATAATAGCTCAGGTGAAAGTTTTCCCGCTACTAATTTCTGCTGTGTCACGACTAGAGCTTTGTTGACTCTTTCTATTATTCCATTTGTCTATGGGCAGTACAGAATGGATACCACTCCTCAGATTCCCATTCTTTCGTTCAGTCTTGGGATCACGTGGGATGTAAAGTTGGTTCTGTTGTCACTCTTTAATACTTGCAAGCATCCATTCCAGTACACTACTTGGTCCAGTATGAATCTCGCCATGATTGTAGCATCTACTCTGCTCAAGGCTTTCATCTCAAACCATCTAGTTATATGGTCTATTGTGACTATGATGTACTTTACTCCACCAACACTAACCCTTAAGGGTCCCATCACATCTATTGACACTGTGTGCCAGGAGAACCCTGAGAGTAATAGCTGTTATCATGTCACAAATTTATGTGACTTGTGGATTTGACATTACACACAACTGGCTAGATAATCTTCTATATTATAGTTTATCAATTCCCAGTATTAGTACAGGCGTAAATAATCCATGGTTTTTCTTAGGCCACCATGCCCTACAGCTTTATGAATGTTTGAATAAGTTCTGATCATTCCAACACTTAAGAGGATAAGTACCGTTTTCCATCAAATGACTTTAACAGCTGTCTTATCTTCAGAATCATATATTCTATCGCTTTTTTCAGTATGCTTTGAATCTCCTGGGGTTCATCATCAATATTCTCTTCAACCATCCATTAGAATATAACCACTTGATGATATACAACTTGAACAACAGTTAATCTCAATAGTTTATCAGAATTCTGATGTGTTGCTCCTGCTCACTATATAACTTTAAATAATAGGTTTACAGTTTCAGAGCCCATCGTGCCTTTTGCCCCTCTGGTTCCTTAAGATATGTAACTAGCATAGAGATGAGTGGTAAGTCACAACCTTAAACTGTTTCCCATGTATATACACTTAAAGTTGTTTTCAAAAATATCACCATAAGGCACTTGCACTCTGTCATGATGTAGTTCCTTTTAGCTGTTTCTAATGTTCTACTCAAATACACCACTGGATGCTCTTCCCTGTCATTATCTACTTGACTTAAACAGCACCAATTGCCGTTAATGAGGAATTTGTCTGAATAATGAACTCATGATTAAAATCTGGGTATTTCAGAATAGAACTAGTCATCATATATCTTCTTAGATCAAAGCTTCTTATGCCTCTTCATTCCATACAAATCCATTTTTCGAATAGACCAGCAGATAAAATAATGGTTTGGCGATTTCAGTTAAATCTTTAATATTTGTCAATAGTAGACAACCATTCCAAAAGAGACTTGTATGTCCCAAACGATTTTCAGAGATAATATCAATGTAATATCCTTTATCTTTTTCATCTGTGGTTGCAATCCACATTAGTTTATAGTAGACCCTAAGTATTCAAGCTCTTCCTTGAAAAATTGGGATTTAATAAGCTTAATCTTCAAATTTTTGTCTCCAGGCATCTGATAATTCCTCCAAGAGCTTCAGGTGATTGGTGAACGTCCTGATGAGTTAGTTGATATTTTCCAAATATACCAAAATCAATACAGCTTCAAGTCAATTAAGGTAGAATCTGACATCATCAAGAAAGTCACATTTTGTTACACAATTTATGGGGCATTCTTATCACCTGGTATAATTCTTATACGGTGATTATTGCCATTTCTCTTGAGCTTCTTTTGGAAAGTCTATCTGCCAATATCCCAAGATTAAATTCATTGCTGAAAAGGACTTGGCTTACCCTAGGTGATTAATCGTTGTCAATCCTTGGCAGTGCATATGAAACCTTCTTAGTGATTTTAATCAACCATTGGTAAACACCACTCAATTTGATCTGTCCTTTTTCTTCCTAACAATGATTGGACTCATCCATGGACTTAATGAAGGTATGAGGAGCTTATGCTCAATCAATTTAATGATTTATTCAATGACTACTGCTTCAGCAGCCTTGAATTGATGAACAGGTCACATTTGTATAAGTGGATATTACACAGTGTCAACCTTATGCTTCAATAATTAGCGCTTCCAAGGTCATGACCATACTAAGAAAATATCCCCCATTTTTTCTCAAATAATTGTAGCACTTCTTCTTGCTGTTGTTATAATAACCTAGTCAGTTTCTCCTAATTGATCATTACACCAATACTTTTGGCAGCATCCATCAGTAAATCATCTCTGTTAATGTTCCAAAGTCATGGAATTCTCTGATTTCCGCATTTGGGATCAAATGCACAAGTTCAATGGCTAGATTTTCTCCTTTTTCATTAGTTTTTCGCTCAGGTTGGCAAGTAGTACTCATATTTCACCTTGGCCTGGCATTATAATCCTAGCGCTATACAAGTCCACAGCCTTGATTTATTCCATGGGGAGACAATTTTTCATACAATTGTTCCAGAATTTCTAGCATTATCCTGTGTTAACTATAATTTGCATTCCTGAAAGAATGGCATTTTTTATTTTTATCCCCAACAAAATCCACAGTTTTTAATACTCTCCTTTTCATTTCCCTGCTTTTTCTTCCAACCAATTTTTACTGGAGTAATTATGCTGTCATTGTAAATTTGATTCATAAAATTATTCTTTTTATCAGCGGATTTTCTACTCTCTGCTGATATACAAAGGGCAGGGGTTTCCCCTAAAATTGTTAGGGTATTCTCCTCAAAATAGCATTTACCACCATGCTTTCTCAAATATTCCATCCAGATGAGGATGTTGTGATTTTTATTTTCCAACACTATGGAAGGAGCTAATATAACCAGTGATCCAAATGAAGCAGTAGTGCACTTTATGCTCCACAAGATGCTGTGGTATCCAGTCTGGAGTTTCATATTCTTTACAGTATCTGTCCAGCAAAATCTTCATCTGCTTCCACAAATTGGTCAAAACGATTTTAATGGGCGCTCTAATATAGATTATTACCCATACCCTTACTCAATTGACTATATAATCTGTATACATACACTCAGCGTACTTTAATAAAATGTTTACTGAGTTAATCATGGCATTACTTGCTAGAAATAAAGTACAAATAATTTTCTGTACAAATCAAAAAATGATCTTGATTGCATTAATAGGAGAGAAACTTTCATATCTTTAAGTTTTATATTGATTAGTTGTAATGTGTTTTTGAAGTTCTGATCTTTTCAGCCAACTGATGAACATATGGCAAGCAACTTCTTTCATAATTATTGAGTATATAACCATTGTCTTTGCTCATGTAATTGCATTTACGCCAAGATTAACCACCTGGTAGAGCAGATAAGGTGTAGCTTCTTATATGAATAGATTGGAATTTTATTTCATCTTTAAAGATGTCAGGATGACAGGTTTGATTGCAGCGCTAGATTGTACCATATCTAGACTGATGGTCCTTTGCCCAAATCTTGACAAATTTCCTTTTCTTTAGCTTGTATAAAGTAACTTGCTCTCTAGGCTTTTTATACCAACACTAAGAAACTATGTGCCCAAGTTTTCCACATTGATAGCAGTGGATTTGAATTTTATTACTCATTTTGTCCTTTGGGTTTATTTCCTGTTATGACCCAAATTTTGTTGTTCCTTATTAGACTCATTGGTTTTACTGTGTCCTGAGTTCTGGAAGGGATGGCTGGAAGGTTTGATTAGGTGCTTCAAATGTTGCTTCTAGAATCTTGAGATACTCCACCATCTGAGATGTGAAAGTTTGATTTGCAAATTCCAAAACTATAGTGTAGTGCAATTTTCTGAAGGGCCAAAGCGCTGCTTGCATTTCTATTCATGTATTAAAATCTAATAATAATTTTGCACCAGCCAAGATTATCAAGTCCTGATAAAATCAGTCTGCAAAAGCTGCTATTGTTTCATCCTTTAAACTATACTTAAATAAACTCCTGTTTATGGTAGCCATCCGTTCAGGGCTACCTAACCTAGTCATTCTAACTTCTTTAACATCACTGTAAATCCAATTATCCCTTTTGAGATGGGGCACCACCGCTTTTGACATTCAGTATATAAACATTTTATCAAGATTACTTATTTTTGTTAATGCCCTTGTCCAAACATCATTGTTTTGAATAGGTGAAGAAATCCAGTGCATTATCTTGATAAAGTAAAGGTATTTTTGGTTTACTCCAAAATTCTTCTGTTTCTATGGTGGCAAGAGATTCCTGCTCAACAACCCAACTAATGATAAGTGTTTACAGGGGTCATCTCCAAAATTGCAGCAAAAGCTCCAGGCATATTTCATAGGATTTGTATTTTACCAGCTGGATTTTTGTGCATCTCATTATTGGCTTCATTTGCCTTTATTTGGGCACAATCACATATGTAAATTTAGAGTTTTTCTAAGCTCTTCAAGATCTGCGCTATGTCTCCCATAATCTGTGGAAGCACTCTCTATCCGATTTTTTATTCAGTTTTCTGGGAAAAACATCTTGATTTATTCAATATACTTTCATTTTAATGAAATGCCTTTCCTTGTAGATTGTTATTGGCCTTTTTGACTTGTTCAATTTCCCCCTTAACTTTCATTACTCTTTCATCCAAAATTAGTGAGATTGGCTTGTGAAGCTAAGTTCAGAGTATTCTTGTTAATAGTTTTTAATTCCGTCCACATCTTCCTAAGTTCATGTTTGTATAAAGTTGTGCTGATATGTTCTTCTATTAACTTTGTCTTAAAGACTCATACTATCCCTGTAGTGAGCACCAAATGTAAACCTTTGAGTTAGGTAACTCAACTATCCCCTGTAGAGAGCACCAATTGTAAACTTCCAGCTGGGGTTAATTCTGTAACACTTAAGTCTACTGCATAGTTTAAATGTGTACATTTTTATAACTTTTGATTAAATGGACTTGATGATATGTATGGGTAGATGGTACTAGTATGATAAACTAGTATCCAGCTTAATTTCTACAACCAAAATATATCTTTTTTGCTCAGATTTCTCCTTAGTAAAGGTAATGAAAAATCTTCCTTCAACCACTAGGGAAAGTTCTGATATAATATCCAGATAAAAAAATATGGGACCTTTTACCCATTAAAAGCTGGTCACGTTACCTAAAGGGTAACTCATGAGTGCTACAAAGAAGCTTTGCCAACTTCTCAGAAACTAAACATAAATCTATGAGTTGATTGGTGACAAATTATAATCACTTTTCATAAATAAATTATCAATTATTAAATCATTAATTGAATCATATGTAGATAAATTGTTTGGAATCCTCCCCTGAAAAACATCAGTAACATGGCGGAATATAATCCTGACGGGTTAGTTAATATTCTGTTAGGAATAACAATTAATATAGTTATCATCTCCTACAACACTTAAATCCACTAAGGGTCTTGTCCCAGCGGATGGCAGATGATTTTATAATCTGATTGGGTTGGATACTATGGTCACACTAAAATACCAAAGCAATCCCTCTGGGATTTGTGGCTGTTGGTTATTGTAAAATGATGGATTACAGAAGCATACGAACATAGAATGAGTGGATTGCAAAAAATTAGTGGCAGATCAGCAGGGTATATTATTGTTGCTGATATCTACGGAGTTCACAATGGATCAATAGGTAGTGAAGAATTTGAAAGGTTCAAAATCTCTTCTAAGGCATGGTAAATTGTTGGATTTGTAGATTGCAATTACCACTCCATAAACAATTGTGCTAACTCATGTACAGCGAAATGCATTAACATATACTGTTAATGCAACTTAAGGCAGATTTGGATGGAGAATTGCATGGTAAACTACTAGGAAAAGGTTGGTTTTATTTTAAGAGGTAATAAACTAATGAAATAAACTGACATTCTTCCCTAAGGCGCGAATTTGCCTATATGGTAGGGGGAAAGAGAACCAGGCTTGACCTTAGAACTGGCCTGCACCTGGGCCACTGTGGGAAACCCTGGTGGATAGGTCAGGAATAGTTCTAGGATTCTGGAAGAGGCTTCAGAAGGCTCAGATTACAAAATAAAATTTTGCTAGCGTATCTTTATATCAGAGAGTAGTCTCAGGAGAGTGCTACCAAGCTTGTATAAAATCATCTTGACTTGTGAGTTGTAGCCTCTAGTTTTATGAAAAGCTGTATCATCAAGGGAAGTAGTCAAACGACCATTGTTAGTAATCTGGACAACCTGCGAGTTCAATCTGTGATACAAATTACTGATATTACCCCAATCTAACTTATTAAACAAACTAGGAAATATATGGGGTTTTTGGAGGGGTTAGGCGATTTCTGGGTTTAAAGTGATTTGGCTACCCTTGAGGTGAGCCCTACGTCCTGCTGGGGTCCCCTAGACATTACCACATCTCTGCACAACCCTTCAATAATTTCTACCAAATCAGTGGAAAAGATATGGGTAGAATAAGATTCTTTGGGAGTCAGTGCAGTAAACCCTCAATTATTTACCATGTTAGCTAGGTCACTTATCAAGTAAAGAAGCTCTATTTGGGCTTGATCCCTTTATTGCTCCTGTAATGATATTGCTCTCTATTCAGTTGGAGGGGGTGGCCATTGAGACTTACACAAACTGGAATAACTCAACGTCCACAAAACCAAGCTGTTCATCCCACAGGGCCATTCCATACCATAGTAATTATGTTGTAGGGCGTCTACCTCAGGCTTCAAATGGTCGTTCTTTTATTCTGGTACCCATTGATCATTTGATAAATGGGTATGAAGTAATTCTACTATCTTCTGCCACAGTAAAAGCCATGGCTGCTTTTCCTGTTTCTGTCATGGAAAATGGAGTGCAGGAGGCTGCAAGTGGAAGGGCGCCAGACTAAAGGTGCTAAAACAGGGCAAAATGGCCAACCAGGAGGATATAACATCCTATGTTATCTCTAATATTTCCATATAAATTTCTGCAACAAAACGCAGTCCAACTGAAGCAACTATCAGAGACAAGAGTCCCTGAGAATTGAAGAAGATTTGGTAGGTGCTTCAGTGGAAAGCAGAGAGATACAATGCGGCGGACTCATCAGAATAGACCATAGTGTGGGGGCTGTTTTGCGCCAAAAGAGTCGGTTGTACCAGAGCTTGAAATGGAGTTCGGCCATCATGGTAGTGTTTAACCCATGTTCTAATAGAAATGTACTTAAAGGTATGGGGGAACTTAAGTAAACTATCCCATGACTTTATTAAGATTTACTTTTGTACCTGAGAAAATCAAGAGCATTTCTCAGCTTGTTCATGAATATAAAGGGAAATTTTGCGAGGGTCTCAAAACAATCAACAAAAACTTATCCATACCAAAGAAGTTTTCGCCTTTTGGAAAATCAAATTATATGAATTTGGCCAAATTCTGTAACTTCATATCAGTCGATTTTATGTATTTTTGAGTCAAATTTCGCCAAATCTTCTGCCTTTATAATGCTATTTACATCAGCTCTGACTTGCAAATACAGAACTCATTTGCAATCAATGATCTTAAAGAGGTCATTGGTGTCCCTTAAGGGTCTGACCTTAATTCCAAAGGGCTTCTTATTCATGGCTTTGGTAGGGCGTTCTACCCCTACTAAAATGCTATTAACTGTGACAAAGTCAATGGATTAATACTTAAAATGGTTGCCAAGAATCATTCTTTCAGATAATGGTCAAAATTTTCAGTCTGCCATGGTACAAGTATATATTGCTCTAATGGGGTCTACTTAAGTATTTACAACGTTGTGCTACCTGCAACCAATGTAATGATAGAGCTAGTAAATATCATTTGAACTATCCTAATTTAAAAGTTTTTAGTAATCCTCTACATTGGCTTAAATATTTGTCAATTGATCTTAACTTACCACATCAGTCATAATAGGGTTGTTAACATGTTTATTTCAAAGGGTTGTATGGTAGGTTTCCTCAATTAGCTTATGAGTGCAAAGAACTTTGGATAAGAGTAGTCCAGTGTATGCTGATCTCAATATATGGACATGTATTGTTGATAATAACCTTATTTAAGCTATAGCTGCTAAAATTATTGTGTGATACAACTAAAATACTACCCAATTCAACAAAAAGTTACATCCCACTTCCATGGAAGTTGCCCTCTTGATCCCCCTCACACCATCATTCCCTCCACCCCAGACCATCCTTTCTGGGCCCGCGTGGATGGAGGGCGCACCATCTGCCCAACCTGTCTCGAACTAGACCATTTGAAATGGTGCTGCCCCTCCAACTCCTGAGCCATGGCCCTCACACCCAACTCTTCACATGATGACCCAATCACTGACCCAGTTACTTTCTTCCCCAAGGGCAATTTCATCTCCCCTCCTATCAAAAAGCCAGAATCTGCAGCTGGGCCTGCCACAGCCAATCAGGAGCAGTGTCCTCAAGCCACTTCTCCTCAAACAACCAATCAGGGGTCCTCCTGGACTCCAGTTAATTCTAAGCCACATGTGCTTTATCCCAAGCCACACTCCCCATGCCAATACATTCTTTCATTTATTTCAGGGAAAGCTGACCAGGGGATGGACATTTACGATAAGACACAAAGAAAATGAAACGTAGTAACAGGGGGGCACCCCAGAGAAGCAATTCTATCTCCTGTTGCCAGTGGGAACGCCACTACAGGGAGGAGGGGGAACGTTTAAAGGGGCTGGAGCCACGATTGAGCACGTGTGGAGGAAGGGGTCAGAGTGGATGAACCAAACTGGGAACTAGGAGGAGATCAACTGATGGCGACGCGGTGGGAGATATCCAAACATCCACGCTTGAAAGTGGTCCACTAAGTGGGACTGGAACCGGTGGACAGCTTCTGGGAGGGTGGGGGTGGAGCCTGCAATGGCATCCAAGACAATCGTGTGGATGGTCCACATGGCGATTGCAACCACCAGAGCATGGAGGGAGTTTGGAAGAGGGGAGACCATAGATAAAGCAAACATATCCCTAGACAAACTGAAGGGATGTGTCTGATACTGGCAAAGCAGACGTTGCACCTCACGCCATATTGCTTTAGAGGTAGGGCACTTCTCCAGGCGGTGAAACAGCGTATCATACTGTCCACACACGATGCAGGATGAGTGTAAAGCATTAGAGCGCTCAGCAGTACGGTACACCCGCCTCAAGCAGTGCCACACATGGGAACGGATATGAGGCAGCAGCAGAGGGTGGTGGGCGTATTTCCAAATTGTCTTTTGGGTCTCAAGGGAATAAGGGATGTCCATCATGTTTAGGTAGTCCACCCTGGATAGGACATGGGGCCTTGTGGGTATCAAGCCGTCCAGAATGGGTAGTCCCTGTAACTCCTGGGTGAACTGAGGAGAGGGACGCCCCCTCTGGGCAGTGTGTCCACAAATAAAAATTCTCCACTCAGCGCTCCGCATGGAGAGGAGGATTCATTTAAAGTGGGGTGCAGTTCCAGGGGGACCTGCGGCTGAAGGGTGGGAAGCCAGATATTTCATCAAAGAGTGAGGGTGCGATGGATTGGTAAGGCCCAGGGCACGGGAAAAGTTGGAGCGGGCTGCGCGGGACCAGTGTTGGGTCAGGAGCGTAGGGATGGTAATAACCGCGATACAGGTGCCCAGGATCTTTGCAGCATGGGCCTCAAAGTCGAGCAGGCCCATCCACCACTATGGCGAGGGCCAAACATGACCTCAAGATGCACTGGCGGTGGGCGGCTCAACAAAAGCCACCATTGCAGAAGGGCATACATTGTTTTGAAGAAACCTGGGGAGAAGGCGATGGCGTGGGCCTCAAACCAAACTTTAAAGAGGAGCATAGAGTTGGCTAGTACAACCCTTCCAGTAAGAGAAGTGGGGTGGGCTCTGAGGGAGGCGATGCGCTTTGTCACGTTGTCCAGAATATGGCTTTCCATCACTGTTGAGGCATACCCGCCTGCCTCCAACCACACCCCCAAATGGCGGACTGGCCCGACGGTAGGGCGCGGCACAAAGGGGAGTACAAGGGGGACAGTGTGGGATGGGCAGGGTAGGCAAGTGCGGGTGCTAGCAGATGGGCCGAGCTGGAAACAGGGCGCTGAGGCCCAGTGGGTTCAATACCGACCAAGGAGGATGATTTCAGTTTTGGAGGAATTCAGTGCAGCATTACTTATCCGGGAGTAACCTTGATAAGAGCTTCCAGCGCGCGTGCATCATGATTATTAGAAACCATGACCACACAATCATCAGCAAATGCCAACATCTTGACTGGGGCTTGGCCTTGCACATGGACCCCGGTAAGGCGGGCATTTACATTCCAAAGAAGTGGGTCAAGGCTGAAGTTATATAAGAGTGGGCTAAGGGGGTCCCCTTGCGTAGGCCCTTTGAGGGAGAACTACATCCGTGAGAAAGTAGGGCCACGCACTTCCATTGTCGCAGATTCCTTCATCAGCATTACCAAACTGATGAAATGTGGGGGAAGGCGGAATTGGTGGAGGCAGGCCCTGAGGTATTCCCAGTTTACTCTATCATAGGCCCTCTGCTGGTCTAAAAATACAAGTGCTCCAGAAGCCGTGGACTGACAGGTGTTAGCCACAGAGTGCACGTTGTTCCAAATAGACCTTCTGGGTATGAAACTGAATTGTTCTGGGGAGATGGTAGCAGAGGCAACAATCCCTAGATAGTTAGCCATGATTTTAGTTAAAATTTTTGTATCCATGTTTGTTAGTGAAATGGGGTGCCAGTTGCCCAGGTCTAGCTTATCCCCTTTCTTAAAGAGCGTAATGGTGTAGGCCTCTTGCCCTCCTGGTATGAGGTGCGTTTCCAAAAGGCTCTGGTTAAGGGAGGCCAGCAACAGTGGGGATAAATAATTGAACTACTTCCTATAGAACTCCTAAGGAATGCCATCAGGGCTGGGGCATTTCCTGTTTGTTGCACCGCGGATGGTGGACCAGAGTTCATCTGGAGTAATCAAATTCATTAACTCCAGGAATCGGGAAATGGTGTGGATGTGAGAGTTATTGAGAAAATTTGCCATTTTGGCTGGCAGAATCAGTTCAGATCAGTACAACTCGGAGTAATACTTTCATATCTCAATTGCCACTTCAGCTGGCTTATCTGCGATGGAATTGTCTGGCCTACGCACCTGTGTGCAGGCCAAGCTCTGGCGCGGTGTAAAGAATTTTTGAAAAAATAAGTGGTGCACATGTTGCTCGCTGTAATGTGTTTAGCCCTGTACTGAACACAAACCTGATGTTTGTGTTGCCGCTCAAGAGTGTTGAGGTGGGCAGCTGTTTCTGCCCACTTACAGCCCCAAGCAGGGCTGTAGCCCTTGGCTGGGATGTTGGACTCCAAGTGGGCCAGCTCTGCCAGAGCGTGCGAGATGACTGCTGAGGTGGAGCGTGAGCGTTGGGAGGAGAGGTGGCGAGCCTGGCGGATTGTGTCCACTTTGAAGGTCAACCAGGTGGAAATTGGGTCAGCGCGAAATGGTGTGATAAACTCCTGTGCCAATGTCACGGATTCCATCCATGTGGAAAATCTTGGCGACATGAGTTCAGCTGGGTGAAGTTTGCACCATACTGGAGCCCGAGTCACTGGGTTGGGTAGGTGGAAGGTTATTGAGACCAGCCTGTGATTGGAGAAATCGATTTTTGACATGTGAAAATGGGAAATCTGGGTACGAAATTGCAACGGCGCAAGGATAAGGTTGATGCGGGACATGGACCTTAACTGGCCATTGTGGACGTGTGGGCGCGACATGTTTTTGAGCAGCAGAGCATAACGCGGCAGCGCGTCAAACAACCCTAGGGTGGCCTTGAGGACGCGTAGTTCTGTGACCCTGTGGCGGGGAAGATGAGTAAGGCCAGCGGTTGGTGGATGGGTTCAACCAACAGTTCATATCGCCAACAACAAAAGGGTTAGGGGGTAACAGAAGGGATTTGACCTATGAGAAAAATTCCTGATGCTCTTGTGCACAGGTCAGGGCATAAATGTTGATGATAGCGTGCACCACGTTGGCCCACAAAAATTTGACAACGAGGACTTGGCCATTAAGGAAGGATTCAGATGATAAAAATTTGAAAAAATTGTTTTTTCAAACAAGCACCCCACAGTGCTTGGACCAGAAGGACAGGGAGGGGAGGAGCATGGTTTTCCATGCATCCTCAGAACCGCGTGGAAAGTGGGACTCCTGGATGGCCAGGATGTCCATGGGTAATTTATTTTGTAAAAAACTCAGTTTCCTAGCCCAGGATGGTGAGGCCTTGAGTCTGGCGATGTTCAACGTCCCTAAAGTAAAGGCTCCCCCCATTGCACCTTAGATGTGAGGGGAAGAGCACCTGGGCCCTTCAGACATCTCATGATCATCACAGTGCTTCCCAGCGCCTTAGGTGTGTGCAGCAATGTAGTCGGAAGAATGTTTAACTTTGGCAGTCAGGTTCACATTGGCTTTTGCCTTCACTTTTGGTTTCCCCGCTGCAGAACAAAATTTTTGCAGTGCGCTCAAATTCAGAGCACCAACACTTGATTCAAAACTTTTTTATGTAGGTTGGAGACCAAATCAGTTCCAATCAGGGCTTGGGCGCAAAGGTCAGGTGAGATTGAGTCGCCCATCAGATCCTCAGATTGGGTGGCCCAATTGGCTTAGGCATCTCAATTTGATTTGTTGAGGGATTCCCAAGTTGCTTCCAATGCAAAGGTTTCAATGTTTTCCTGGTGTTGGGAGGGTGGGATAGTGGAGGCGACCTTGGCCGCTTCCTTGGCCACCGCCTTGTGGGCCTGTTTGGCCTTCTTCCGCCCTTGTGGGGATATAGGGTGCACTACTAAGTAGCAACCTTGTGCTCCCCATGGGAAGACATCCTTTGTAAAGGGGGTTGGTTCATAGTGGGTCTCCCCATTGTTCATGGCTGCCAATCAGTGCTCTTAGAAGGTGATGCCCTCCTTGGAGGGGCAGGCGTGTGCCTTATGGCCAAACGCATCACAATGGGCGCAGTTAAGAGGTGCGCTGTCCATGGTTACCTGGAAAGGGTGGGTGGTATGCCCCTCAATATTGACATAAGTGGAGTGTGGGATTTGGGTAAAATCCTTCGCTATCTCCTCAGTTGGGGTTAGGACTGCAATAGCTTTGCTGGTGCACAGGTGTGGTATCAGCATAAAGCGTTGCATTTTGAAGGATTGTATTTCGCTGTATATGGCGAGCCCAGCCTTCAGGTGTTTGAGTACAGTGCATTTGACCGTATTGGGCAGAAAGTCAAAAGTAAGAAAAATTTGGCTGGATTTTGTCCATCTGGTGCGCTTAGTTTTGATGACCCACTGCCCATTGGGGAGGTCTATTACAATGTGCACCATAGCAGCTTCATCCGCTGCCTCCTTGCTCTCAAACCTAGATACAGCCAACCGCATGACATGGAATGAGGTGCGATGTACACCGCGTTGGGAGATGAATGTGTACATCCCCACAAAACTTTTCCCATAGCGCCATTTGCTGAGTATCCAGGAACACCCGTACTCTGTATTCCACCAATGAAAGTGGTTGAGAGTGTGGTATATTGATGTACTGGTTGCATCACGCCTGCCAAGCTAAAATTTTTGGGGAAATGGTAACCGCTGGTTTTTTGTTTTTGTCTAATCTGCTAGATTCACTGGGGTGTTTGCAAACTGTGGAAGTCGCAGGGCCACCACCTGCGCCCTTTACCTTACTTGCCCAACTGCTCCCCAACATGGGCGCAAACTAATCTCCTTAGTGAGATTATCAAACTAGAATCAGACTTGAATCAGATTTGTTGCAAAAGTGATTGCAACAGAGAGAGAAAAAACCCATGCCAATAAATTCTCCCAAATTAATTATTGTAAACCAAAATTCCTGGAATTATTTACTAAGTAAATGAATCAGGTGAGCCTGTATCTGTTTGGTCAGCCCTCCTTGCTTTGAAGAGTTCATCAGTGCCAACTATGTGACCCAGTTCCCCCCTCACTATTATGCGCCTCACCCAGGTGCCCCCATATTCCAATCTGACCATCAGTTATTTGAAGAGATATCTGTCACCCCTAATGATGTATCGCTCCAAAATGCCACAAGTTTTTTATCAAGGTTTTATCAAAAGGCCTTGTCCCACCTCCCGTGGACCCCGCGCTGACCCTCCCACAAAAACGAGAATACCTCCGCCATTTCCACCAGGCCAACAATAATCTCAGAGCTTTGGCACAACAAGCTAAGTTTAGCATAAGGACCCGCCTCACCCCCAAAATTATACAAGTAGGTTCTTCCTTGCGTGACATCCGCCTTAGATGTGAGAAGTCCCTTGCCACTTATCTTTCTGACTGCCTCAAAAAAGGTATCCCTTGGCCAGCTCCACTCCCCTACCTGGACCCCCACTCCCAAGATGCGCCTACGCGCTTGCTCTCTGCTTTGTGCCACTGCCTATTGGACACAGATGAGCTGTCTCAGCCTCCTGGTCCCCCTCTCTCTCCGCAATGGTTGGTTAGCGGTTCTCACTTATGACTTGATTGGTGTTTAGCTTTTGGTTTTTTACATTGTTTTCAGGGCCTTGGCTGTGTCATTTCAACTTTTGGTGTGGATTTTCTTCCAATAGTGCTTGGCAATGTCCATCCCCAGGTTGGCGTGCCTCAATTAAATTTATAATCAACATCATCATAATAGTTTTTTTAAAAAGATATTTTTTAGATAATTAGTGTTTGGTTATAAGTCTGAAAATAGTTTTTTTCAGCAATTTCTATTTGGTAGATATAGGAGAGTATATATGGGAACATACATTATTTCATGTTACAATAAATATATATAGCTAAGTAAAGATGTAAGTTGATACAACTTTTTTACCCTGAGATATAATGTATTCTTATAGTGTGCCAAAAATGAACTTTTACTTGTCTACAATTTTCAATAGATTTTAACTTATGTGCTCATGTTATTCAAGTTATATTATTAGACTTTAACATGTTTTATGCATCATTATCTGATAGTGAGTTTAATATACATTTAAACAGATATAAAAATTGCTTATTAATTAATAAATAGTTTCCCATTTTTATCACATATCTTATTTTTTTAGCACTAGGTGCCTATCATATATCTTATAGTTTATAGAGAATAATAAATTACCCATAATGAAACAATCATAGTTAAAACTTTAGTCTATCTTAAAAACTTTATCAAGGAAAGCGACTAAGAAAGATATTAATTGTAGATTAATTTCATGCTTTGGCTTATGACTACCATGTCATTTTGTGTAAGGTTTCCACTTCACACCATCTTTCTTGAACGCACCACCTCCTTAGTAAAAAGGCTCTTTCATCTATAAAAGCTCCTTTATAATATTCAAGGCTTGGCTATATCCTAGATGAAAGATAGGTCACTCCACAACTCTGTAATTTTTCATAAAATTACCACCAAGTTGGCAGATGCTTTACTTTCAAAAACATATTATGCCAAAAATTAGTCCTCATATGGAGGAAACTAACCCCTAGCACTGCTCCAAGTATCTATTCTGAGCTTCAGCGCCATACCTAATCTCATAAGATATTATTACTATCAGGTAGTTCTACTTGTGACACTGTTGGAGAAGAGGCGCTCATATTAGGAATTTCTAAAGACAATTTTAGAGTTTCTCACACTTCCAGACCAACCTCTAACTTTGACTCTATAACCCCATCAGAACTTTTCACAAAAAAATTCCCATAAATTGTTTACAAAAAGATTAGCTTAACTTTCCATTTGATCCATCATATATTTTTCTTCACCTAGGCATTATATAAAAACAACCCTTTATCCTTCTAAAAATTATTTACTTAATTTTAAAGTTTAGAAAATTGAAGAATTAAAATTATCGTTTTTGAGTATAATACTAATAGCTATTAGCAGGTAAACTACCATGAATTTCTTGAGCTCTCCTATGGTGATAGCTCTGAATATCCTAGTGTTTATTTCCACCTCCTTATTGGCAACTGGAATACATGATGGAATCAAGCTAAGCCATAAGGGATACACTACCATGTGCAAACTTTGACCAACCACAATTCAACATTGTGATGTCCGCTTTAAAATCATGGCTGTAAAATCCCTACCCCAAAAATTACTGCCCTATCACCACTCACCAAGCACCAGTAGCCTAACTTGCCTTCAGTGAGTCTGGCCCTAAGATGAACACAATAATTTCCTGCACTTAATTTCCTCTTCTCTCCACCTAAAAAGCTCCATTTTCCAAATTATCCATAATAAATGACAAAATCATCCTAATTGATTTTCTTTGTATCAGTATATTATTTTGGAAGCCCATTTTAGACTTTGTTAGCTATCTCTAAGAATTTTTTCTATGAAAAACTTTAGAGATATTAGATTAATTTGCTTTACATTCTCATTACTCATGATAATCTCTTTGTGATTAATTGCTGAGAATTGAAAAATTTAAAGCTGTAGCTCTGGATATCAGGTTACCTTAAGAAAGCTCAGCACTTTTTTGATAAGCCTATGCACAATGTTAAAGACTAATAATTATTTTAACTTAGCTCAAATGATTATAAAGAACCATTATATAATTCCTTTAATTTTGTACTAAAGCATTGCAATACATCATGAAAATTTTTTTGACTTAAGCACTAAGTGTTCTTCTAACTCCATTAGTATCTAAGTGTCCCTTCCAAAAAGCTTATTTTTTCTTAATGTGGTTCCAAAATCCTTTTTTGCCCCAACCTCTGCAATTCTAAAAAATAATATCACCCTTATTTATGCCTTTTTCACTTTTAAGTAAACGTTTACATGTATCCTTAAGGTTAAAGGATAATGGCATATGGCAAAATAGCTAAAGGTTTAGGTCTCTTTTTCATTTTAATCACTTGTCTAATTGAATCTATACTTTTTATAGGTTTTAACATCTGGCCAGCCTTTTTGCCCATTTCGCTTTAAGCCTATATTGACGCAATTGCTGCCCACTGCCCCACATGAGGAGGTGGTGCGCCGCCTTCTGGCGTTTATTGGCCGCCACCAAAACGTGCCAAGGCTGGTCCAGCTAACCCTCTGAACGTTTCCAGTCACTACGTCCCACCTCAGGACCAAGCCCATGATCTTGGATGCTCCCAGGAAGTTCTTTGAAGCCCCCTGGTGCTCCCTTGGAGTACCTGCATTTTGGACATGGGTCAAGTATAGGAACCCCGTACCCTATGAGAGCGAGGCCACCATTAAGATGGCCATGATGGTATATAAGCCCACCTTTTTTATAGACTTCTATCCTTTCACTGGGTACTTTGACCTCAGATTCTCTTGCAAAGCCCATGCCATTGCGGCAGCACATATGCCTTTTATATAAGAATACACCCATCATGACCATCCTAACTTTGCTGCTAAATAAAGCCACGCTTGTGGTCCAGTTTTCTGGCTTGCCCTCCCACCTCACCACCAAATGTCTCCACCACGAATCACTGAGTGTTTGGCTACCTATGGCGCTGACACAGTGTTGTAGTTTGTGGTTCTCAATGGTGCCATTTGTAACATAGGGCTTCATGTATTTGCAACAATCTGCCACTTCCATTGTATTACACACCTTACAATATCCCCACGCCATGATCAGATCTGCCCCTGATCATCTCTTCTGAGCCTACGTTGAAAACATCCATGTTATTTGTCCCTTGTGTTTTGGGTTAGATCACTAAAAACGCAAGTGCTCTTCACCTGCTGCATCCATGTCCTCTGCCAGCCCTCTTCAGCCAATACCTTTGCCTCAGCGGAACTTCAATTTTTTAGTAAGTTTCAATCACCTCCTCACCCTCATCCACTACAAATGCTGCTCCTATGGCGCCACACGTTCAGAGTTTAGCTGCCAGAACAATTCTTGAGCAGAGTTTAGTGCAAGCACCAGTGGAGTTGTCATGTCTACTGTTCATTGACAATTAGCTCCTGCCACCCAACCAAATCCAGTTGCTGACCTGGGTTTGTTCAAACAAATATGCTTGAGATTATTGAATAGGATTGATGACAAAGAACAGCCTTACGGATCACACCTGACTTTAACATTCTGGCTTTTACACACATTCCTGAATTGAATCCCCACCACTTTTTATGTCTTTTCAATGGCTTGTCAGTTTATAAAAAGACACAAAAGTCTTTTAAAGCAGCAGCTTCCCCCAACTTTTCCTCCAAGCGCTCCATGAAGTAATAGAGCCACTTTTCAAGGGTATTCCCCTCCCTAATTTCCTCATCATTTCTCTGAAGATGCTAAATTTTATATTGAAGATTTCAAATTTGCCACAGGCAACATGTTCATTGATGCAGCAAGAGCTTCACTTTTTGATCCTAACTACCCTCAAACATGACAGTGCATCAAATCATTTACTTATATGCCTAAGCTCATTACTTTTTCTGAAAACCAGCTTGTTCAATATATCAAGTCAATGAACACCACTGGCTTCATCAATAAAAATAAAAATAATTATCTTTGACTTTAAGTTTTTGTGTGCCCATAAGGGAACCCAATACAGGCAACTTTGTGGGATGAAACATGGGGTACTGTAATGGATGAAAACTTCCTAGTTTTTGAACGCTATCTTGCCTTAGGATTGGCGGATGGACGGCAAAAGAATGTCTGATATGAGGTTCTCTCGTGATAAGTGTCTCAACTCATAATATTCACCAATACAACCTCAGATTTAGGGAAATTCAGAAATGAGAAAAATGACACAGGTAAACAATGATTTCAGCCCCAAATTCAGCCTGATTTCTTTTAATAATGAAATAATGATGAAAAAGAATTTAAATACCAATAAAGTGGCACCGTGAGTGACATTAGGAAAAAACCCAGTGGAGAAAAAAAACCCAAGAGGATTTAACACCTATAATTGATGCCCAGAGTCAGCATTTTTGTTTAGTTACAAAAACTAGGTTCACCACAGGATACCAGGTAAGACATGGCAAGGGCGGCCATGTGGCCACCAGAGAGACACACACAAGCGCAGGAAACTAGAAAGAGATTTTTGAACTGAGTTCAAAATCATGCAGGACTGACCTTTAAGATCGCCCTTCTGGGGAGCCCCTTCCACACTATTCTTTAGGACCCTAAGAGCATAAAGAATAGCTCAGGAGGGGCTCAGCTCTGAGCTGAGCCCTGCATACGCCTTAAAACCCTTAAAAGCATTTTGACTCAAGATTTAGATTTCCAAATCTCGAGTTGAAATGTAACAATTGGTTTGACCTGACCTTTACAGGTACTGCCCCCACTACATTAGGGCTTCACAAATCAAGGCCCATTACTTAACCCCACCATGGGTGGGGTGGCTCATAACCTTAAAACTGACATATTCCTTACTGTTTGGTATAACAGGTAGCAAGTGCTACCCAACCAGTTTAGATTTATGTCTCCCATTACTTATTGCGAGGAATGAGACCAGACTGACCCCAAGGTAGACTTACTTGAGTAAAGAGGTTTCTCATAGATTTCCATGGCTAATTTAAACCGTCGCATGACTATGGCCAAGGAGCTTGTTTTTGGATTCCTTTTATAGGGAAGCAACGCTGGTTTTTGGCAAACCATAAACAATACATCACCACCCCCAATAGTGTGAACCAAAACCATGAATTCCTTTATCTGCAAGTAGACTTGGAGGAGCATATGCAATAAGGATCTCTGGCCATGTAAGATGACCAGAGGACAACTTACACCTTGGTTAGTATGCTTCATACTATAGTAAAACACTTATCCTCACACAATCTGCTATCAGACACTTTATAAAGATATGTTTTGCTGTCTAGCCCCTCCACATACCTTACAGGAATACAGAAGGTCATCCTCCCTATACTTAATCTACTTTTACAGAGTCACCACAGTGACTAAATTGTTACTGAGGAGTTGAAAGAGAAAGTACTGAGTTGGTATAGACCAGCATCCCTTAACCCTCCCACCACACAGATCCATCAAGCCATGCCACTTTTTACAAGTGATCTGAGACAAGAACTTTGAGAAAAGCTCATGTCCTATAGACCTCAAAACTTGGTGGTTGTGAAATCTGAGAGGCATACACTATCACAACCTCCCACCTTTATCATGTCCTGAAGGACGAAGTGGCTTTCCTTTCTGGGTATTTAAACCTTCTTTTCATCGCTGGAAGATTTGCTGCTAATGCCCTCCACGACCTTCTGAACAGTGTTCCTCATTCTAATACAGCAGAGAAGGAACTGCTTTCGTTAATAAGAAGACATTTTAGTGGCTTCCACAAATTTCATGACTTTCTTACCATCAACTTGGAGGCACTGGCAACAATATTAGCTGCTTCTACCCTAAGCACTCTATGGACATCTACATTAGGTAGGTTCTCCCAGTGAACCGCCCAAATAGTGCTTGAAGGCCTTGCGCAGACGAGGCTATATCCAGTCCCCAGGCTCCTCCCCAAAAAGGAAATGCCCAGATCCTATACTGGACCACTCTTCACCCTTTATTCTCCAATTGCTGCCTGCCCAAGCTCTAAATTATTCCTTCCAGTATCCTGGTTGATTCTTTGCGCTTGGTATGGCCCCTTGATTGATACCCCAGCTAACACAAATCTCCTTGTTGTTCGTATCTCTTCAAGCCTTAGAAAGGTAGTCCTTCACTATTGAAAACCAGCAAATGGACTTTCCATCCATCATGACCCATGCAATCCACTTAGCTGAAGTGCTTTGATCATACTGCTGACGTTAATCAGACCGATTCCCCCTTCTTCACCTCTTAACACAAGTTAAAATAACTGATATTTGACTCTCACCCCAACAGATGAGCTGTATTACAGAACTCTTTATTCTTCTTATGGAAGATGATGGCAGTGGAACAAATCTGACAATGCACCATAGTCTGGAAATATCAAAATGTTCATGGCAATGGCTCTTATCCAATATGATAAAGTGATCCTTTGCCACTCTTAAGACACTTCCTAAGGTCACTTTAAATTTTACGCTGTATTTTACGCAGCGACGCCCACCCAGGTATGAGACACCCAAAGTACAGAGACTCCTCCCCTGTTGCCATCCAGGGGATCAAGCTCTTAGGTGCCACATCCAACCGCCGTTCTGTTGATGGGCCAAGCTTTGGGATTTGACAGATTAATCTTTGCGTTGCCTGTGATTTGGTACATCTTCAGAATGTTCATCACCACTTTCTCCTCCTCTGACGAAAAAAACCATTTATTATCCGCAAACATTGAGTGTGAATGCTCCTCCTCATTGATGGTGAGTTACTTCCGGTCTGACTTCCTAAGAGTCACTGAAAGTGTCTCTATTGCAATAACAAACAACAAGATAAATAGATGGTCTCCCTGACGCACGCCCCTACACACCTCAAATGGGTGGGAGAGGACCCCATTAATATTGAAAATCGATGTGGCTTATCATAATCTCTTTAATCAGTATCAACTAGCGTTCTTTAATTCCAACTCTACACAATACTTTCCAAAGAAACTAATGATTTACTTGATTATATGCCTTCTCTTGATCAAGAAATATTAGTCACCCACTGGTCATACTGTTTACTTGCCCATTCTTCTATCAAGAAGCAGCATCAAAAATGTCAGTAATTGACCTTCCTGGAATAAACACATTCTGTTATTCCCAACAGAGTACGCCACAAACCCCTTTAGTCGTTTTATGAGGATATTCATTAAGATCTTATAGTTAACATTAAGTGGAGTTAAAGGCTAATAGTTCCACATAAGGGTAGAATCCCCCTTCTTATATAACACCACCACGCGTTTTGAAGACTCTGGCTCAATATTATCAGAGACTAGGAGCTGATTGTACAGTTCAGCAAGCATATCAGACATCTTTACCCAAAACAACTTGCAGAGCCCAAGGACCAACCCATTCTTCGCCGAGGAGCCTTGTCATTTTTTACATTGTGGATGACGTCTGAAACCTCTGACTTGAAGATCTTAGCACATAACAGCTTCTGAGTCTCCATAAGCAGTACACCCATTCCGCTTTTTGGGTACTTTTTTTTCCTCTGGGTCATTCCCTGATGGGCATAAAGGCCCTCATAGTAAGATGCGGCCACCTCAGCCATGTGAGCTGCATCTTTCACATCAAACCCTTATCATAAAATAGCAAGATCCTTGATTAAGGTCTGAAAGCCCCAACTGCCCATAATCCTCTCTATGACCTTCTGTCCCACGTCAATGCACTCCAAAACCCATTTTATTCACCTTTGTCTGTCACCTGAAGAAACCAGTGCAGACAAAAAAAATCCTCATCCCCTATCCCAACTCTATTATGGATGCTTAGGCTCAACGCTGAGGAACCATATAAGTTGTTTATTTTCTAATCTAATAGTTCCTTTGTTTGGCACATTTCAAAATAAAGATGCGTGGATGTTTTCCCTCCGTGAGTTGGCACTCACTAGTGCTAAAAAAGCTATAGGTTTAGGTCTGTGTTAGGAATCATGAAAAGCAGGTGAACATGAGCGGCATTTGATCATGACCCAAATTAAAACTCAATTTAAGAAGCTTCACCATACAATTAGTAGTGGTGCTGGCTTGATTATTGAATTACCAAAGGGAGAAAGGAATCCAACCCTGGAAGTATCCACCAAACCAACTAGCAAAGGCACCAAGTCAGCAGGTTAAGATCATACCACTAGGAGGTCCTCAGATCTGCCACCCTGCAAAAGAGAGTTGATTTAAAGGAAAGCCTATGCATCCCGCCACATTGTCAAAGAGGTCTTCTTACCCAACTTAATCCTGATCATCACTCTAAGCTCCCCCTAGGAGATTCCAAGTATCTTGGCCTATAAATATCTCCAAATTTTGACTTTTAAAAATACCTCTAGATATCCTAGTTATTTTCATTAGTTATTGTTTTTTGACAGTTCCATGAACAGGCTTGCCTCCATAAAGTACTTCCACCAAAAGATATTTGCCTTAAGGAACCCTGTTCTTAAGAACTCTTTTATTGGATCCGCATGTTGGTATTCCTTCCAAAATTGAAGATTTGCATGAGTCAGTTAATAGGAACAAAACCCAATCCATTAAATTAGCTGAAACCATAATTGGGGATAAACCTTAACGAATTTAAGCCCTCTTGATATTGGGGACAATCCCTGACTAATGTGGTCAAATACTGATTGCCCAAAGCCCCCTAATATTGAGATTCAAACCCAGTCTATGCAGCGATCAAATCCCATCTGACGGAGGCGAACAACCTGCCGCAGAATTTAATATAAGTACTAAGTTAGCTCTTAGCTTGGTTTGCTTTGAGATGTACCAAAAATTACCCTGATCTCCCATATAATCCTTTATTAAGCGAATAAACTTTACTCTCTTTTCACCATTTAAGTTAAAATAGTCCACCATTATTTATTTAGGGACAATTAATAGTCAGGATTTAACCACTCAAGGAATTTAATCTGAGTGAATACTTTTTCAGCTATGGAAAGAAAATCTTATAATCCATCACCCAGGAATTTTAAGCTTCCTGGTCTTAAAAATAAAAGGAAAAGTGGTCTAAACCCCTTAGTCTTAACAAAACTGGTGCTCCCTGCCAGGTTTACTATAAGTTCACAGTGCAACTATTATTACAATGAACAATAGCAATTCAACATCAGATCTCTTTTTAGACGAGGAACGCCTTAAACTCTTGGAAAAATTACCCACTATGTTTCATGGGATGAAGCAAAAAATTCTCACTTTGAGTAACACCGTTTTATACATTGAGATACAACTACCAAGCTTAAAAGCAATATTGGTAGTTAAACCCTCTCATCGTTACAAAATTGGCCCTTTGTGCCACCCATGATCGGGTAGACTCAATAACTGGAGATATTGGTGCCTTACAAAATTAAGTGGAGCCCTCCACCCTTACAAATCTTCCAGTGATATCAGTTCCTCTTAGGCAAAAATGTCTCCTGGTGTCAGTTCACATTGTTTGGCCATTAACTTCCCAGTGGCACGTTCAAACCATCGTTCAAAGAGAAGTAGTCAAAGGTGAAGGGAGCATCTTTTCTTTCCTAATTAGTTATGAAATGCTATAGAGGAAGCTACCAACACCCAACGGCTCAAGCACCTAACCAACTGTCTTAGGAGCATTGCTCAAGACATTATGGTACCTCATCTAATGCATTTCCGGACTTGGGATGACGCCAAGACTGCTTTTCTCTGGGAATTTGGGAGCGACTTAACTATATCCAACCAAAAGCAAACTTTTATGGGCATAAGCCTTAATCGTGGAGAAACTGTCACTGAGTTTGCTCACCATTTTTACCTTGAGGTTTGAACGTTGGTCACCAAAAACTTTCTTGCTTTAGGTTATGCTAAGACCACCTCATTTTCTGCATTTAAATTATGCCTAATATTATGCTTTATATTAAAAGGTGAAGTCTAAATGAACGTCTTTCCTCCAAATCAAAAAAGCCATTTTGGAGATTCCAGATGACCTAATCAATCACACTGGGCTCTCGTTTCATTAATAAGCCTTGGTGTAAAAATTTATGGGTTTGATTCTTTTTGGCCATTAACCCCTATAAACTTAAAGCTTGAACAGGTTTGGTTTATGAGCTATTCGTCTGTGTTGTATGATAGTTGATATGATCAGTTGATAATAGTATGACGACTATCAAAGTAGTTGAATGGAAGTGCAAGATCTCAGCCCAACTCTTGGCCAGTATTTCCACTTGAAATACTTGTGATGTCTTGGAATAGGGACTCGTTACCTCATACCATCTAACCTGATCTTCTCTTATATTCCCGTTGACAGTTTCTCTGGTTTGACACACAGTTGTCAGAAATCCCCAATTTGATTTCGCTTCTTATCAAGATCTCCTCTCAGATCCTTACTCTTTTCCTTAAAGAGTCTCCCAATTATCACACATAGCAATAATATCCCTGAGATAAAAGAACGAATGAATGCTGATAAAGTTTACTAAGCTAGTATATCTAATGTATACTCTGATGTGTTCTAGTAAATACTGTTGCGTTTTTTATTAGTGAATTATAGGGAATTTATATTAGGGGATTCAGCGCACAACCCTCAGTTGATATCTTTTTGATGAAACGGCAGCCGTTGCCATTGAATCACCCATCCTTATTCACAGAGATGGTCTTTTCTCATCCTGACTAGGATTCCATCGTTGGACATCCTCAAGACCTAAAACGGAAAGAGTTAAAAAAAAGTATCCCTAACGTTTTCCTCTTGATCCAAGCAAACCAACCATATTTGGCAAGTGACCTGCTTATGTAATGGGACTTGTTACCCATTAAGGCAGGTCACAAATCAACTGATCAATTTGCTAGTTGCAGGCAGCATCAATAGCCTTGCAACTTACTCCTTAAATTCCTTATCAGTCAGTGATGAAACCCAACTGATCCCAAATGGTACACCTGATAGGTAATCAACTATCAGATGCCTTAGTTCATCAACAACTCTTCCTGACGAGATCTTAAGCATTTGTCCAGATCGATCCCTGATGGATCTGACCAGGCGAATAATCTAAAAATCCCCAAACATAGTTACCCTGAAATCAGAATCAACCAATTTCCAATTCACATTGCATTAAGGAACTATCCCCTAGCGATTCCTGGTAATCTAGCCGGCTGGGAATATGGGCAAAAATCCCAACACATCCCCCTCTTGCCTAGATTTCCAGTGAGAAAAGGACTGGGTCAGGAGAACACCGCTTTGGACACTTGGTCAAATACTTCATCTGCTCCAGAGGATTAAAATCACCAGTACTCAACGCTGCTTGGTATGACCTTTGGCATGCAGCTCTCTTCCTCTTCTTCCTTGCTACTGCCTACTCAGAGTGAAGTCACCACAATCTTCTATCATGATGGGCTGATCAATTTACTCAAGACAATATTCTCCTGGGATTCAGTTTTACCACCTTTCAGGGCTCATGACTACTGTCATATTCAGGATTCTTGGTTCAATTTATAGATTTCCTGACTTTCTCCTCGTCCTTAATAGAAGATTCTTGCCATCTATATTCATTTCATGGCTGATTAAGGATGCTCATTGTATGTATGCCCTTGTTATTTTCTTCTCATAACCTCTTGGCTCATATAATTCTTAATTCTTCTCTGGAGAGCTTATCCCATTAAATTTGAGATTAATTTTCAAAATTGGAGCTTAATTGATTTCAGAGTGCATAATGTCAGCTATCATATAAGTCTGACATCCCCCTCTCATCCAGCTCATATGTCAAATTCTGAGTCGTGGTACCAAAAGCTACTCAAAAGTTTGTCTGATTAAGATCTTCAGCTCTTCCAGCAGATGAGTTGGGCTGCACAACGTAACCTCTTCTATGGTCCTTCCAGGACTCATATGCCTAGTCTGGCATCAGTAGCTAGTTCTTCAATGGAATTACCAAAATGGTGACTGACCCCCCTGAAACCAGGTGTTGGGCCACCGGGAGGAATCACTGGCAACACGTTTATCTGAAGGCAGGGCTTTAAAGTTTGCAGCCTTAGAAGAGACGTTCTACATTAGAATAAGTTAAGATAAAGTAAATAAAATGTTCTTATGAGAAGTACTTTTATTGAAAATAATCAAGCACTGTTTATAGTTCTTTGAAATGTAAGGATAAGAATAGGGATTGTAAGGATAGGAATAGGGATTTTAATGGTAGTGTCATGGGACCTGTAGGAAAGTCCTAATTCTGGGATAGGTGGGAATAGATAAAAGTGTGGATAGAGATTAGATAACAATTTGGAAATGCAAATATCCCTAAATTCAGAATAATTTGGGCAAAGCCCCAAATTTGGTATTCCAGTTGAGGACATAAGATCAAACTCCATTCTCAAGATTATTGGGCCATTTGCAAATTATGACCTTCAAATGATTATATCGATTTTCCACCTGGACAAGGCTTTCACTTAATCCAGGAAGAATCCCAACAACGCCCTCCCCAAGCCTTGTCTTAGGGGAGTAAATTTGGGACCTGAGGGTTAAGGTAGACAGAAGGCTCAAGCTCAGTGGTTTACAGAGCCTCATGCCTGATGCAGACCAGGTTGGTGATGCCTGTGTGGGAGTTGTGGAAGTAGAACTTGATACAGTCAGCCAAGGTGTGATTTTTTTTGGAGAGGATCATGAGGTTGCGGATATTGGTGGCTGCAACGTCTAGGTTCTCGCGGCAGTTCTGGATGGTGTTGGCGAGGAACGCTTCAATGTAGTTGGGGTTGCAGTACATGGAAACGCAGAACGATTTGCTAGGCGAGTCAAGGTGGGGTACCACAAAGTAGGCGTCAGTGACCCCACAATATGCTTTTAGAAACTTATGGCTGTTGCCACTGAGGGCACCAAAGTCAAGCCCAAGCAGCGCCTTACTGAGAGCATCAGTCATGAGGTGCTGGGTGTAGGCGTAGGGGCTGAAATGGAGATTGCCAGTGAGGGTGATAGCAGAACTGGTGACAAAAGCATGAATAGAAGGGTTGTTGTTGAGCAGGCAGAGCAAGAGGTGGCCAATGTTCAAGTGAGTAAGGTTGTTGGGCAAGGTGAAGGTGAGGTGTGGATTCCTGAACTTGGAAGCATCTCCAACGATGCCTTGCTTGCACTCGCTCTTTTTGGCTTTGGCAGAACTCAAATGGAGCAGCTCAAACACCTTGTCCGCCCCAGTATTGTAAAGCTTATATGGGGCATGCCTGCAGATGGTCATTTAGTACCTGCTGAGACTGGATGGAAGATGAAAGGCGGCTGGCTCCTCGGGCACCATCTTGGAAATCTGCTTGGCAATGGGATCCAGGAGGGCGATGGTGTGCTTGTTGGTTTTGAGGTTGAGATGGAGTTCAAAGTGATCCTCCTTGCTCTCATGCAGGTTCTCCTCGCTAACCCACTTCAGATGCAGGCAAATGTGTCGCTGAGAACCTCATGGCAAAGCTCATCACGCCCAAAACAGATGATCTGTGTCTCTGACTTGGGCAGTAGCCAATAGGATGGGCTGAAACGCTGGCAGTTTTTTTGGGATCAGCAGTCATTTTAGTAATGTCTGGCCCGATCACTGGAGGGTAGCTGTCAAAGTTGGAAAGTGGTAGTATTGCCAAAAAAGAGTCATTGAGCTTTGCTTTTTCTTGACTCTCATTTTTGTTGGGATCGGCGCTATCCCAATCTGAGGGCCAAACCAGGTAATCCATAATTTTTGCTCTAGTAATTTGTGGCCTAATTTTGGAAGGGGTGCCATTAAAGTCAGAAAGCGATAGGATTGTTGGAAAGGGGTTACCAAGCTTCACTTTTTCAGGACTTGCGTTTTTGTAGGTATCAGCGCTATCCCCATCTGAGAGCTGAACCAGGTAATACTGATACTTTATTTAGTAATATCTGGTCCATTTTTTGGAAATGAGCCATTAAAACTGGAAAGCGGCAGCATCGCCAGAAAAGAGTCATTATGATTATTCCCAATGGTGCAAAGGTAAGTCCCAGGTATTAGCCTGGCATTTGAATTGAATTGTTGCATCAATTGCTTTTGGGGCTTCCAAAAAATTCTTGAAGCTTGCTACCTTTGTTGAATTTGGAAGCTAGTTCTTGACTTGTTGGCCCAACTTGATTGGTCCAATTGCTCAGATGATGCTTGTCCAAATTGATGGTCAGCACTTTTAACTCCACACACTCAATAAAATTTGTTCTAATTTTTTTCACTAAATTAGAGTGGAAAATAACATCATTGCAGAGAATTGGGTATTGGTCGCCTAAATATATAATATTGTTAGTATTAAAATCATTTATTGTTTTTAAATTCTGAGTATTCCAATTTGTTTGATCTTCACTCTTTGATTGAAGGATAAGCATCAATTTGGTCAGCTTCTTTTTATAGTGCTTCACTATAAGAGAAAAATCTAAAGAGGTTCTCCTCATAATGGGAAACCCATTCTATAGGCCTGTAGTCATTTATCTTTGTGATATTGTCCTAAACATCTCTTCAGTCAGAGTCCTATTCTTCCTTACTATATTTTGCTTCTTGCATAAATTTAAAATATTGCCTTTTTCAATATCTTCACTTTTTAATGTTGGCTATATTTTCTTTGACATCTGTTTCAATTATTTCAGGCGTATACAATAAATCAAGTAAGGGCTTGAGTTGGCCTGGTGTTTTGAATCATATAGGACCTTCTTCTCTAGGACATATAAAGCTCTTCTTGGTAAAACCACTTCCCACAGTTATTTAATCTTGGCCATTCCAGTGTAGGTATGCCAAAAGATCAGGGTCCAGAGTACCTACTGAGGATTAATAAATCTTATTTTCCAAGGTTGAGGCTATATCCTCATGGTGCAACTCGGAAGTGACCTGGCGGGGAGCACCATTTTGTTGGGCCACCAGAGAAGAATCACTGGCAGCATGTTTATCTGAAGGCAGGGCTTCAAAGTTTGCAGCCTTGGACAAGACGTTCTACATTAGAATAAGTTAAGATTAAGTAAATAAAATGTTCTTCTGAGAAGTACTTTATTGAAAATAATCAAGCACTGTTTATAGTGCTTTGAAATGTAAGGATATGAATAGGGATTGTAAGGATAGGAATAGGGATTTTAATGGTAGTGTCATGGGACCTGTAGGAAAGTCCTAATTCTGGGATAGGTGGGAATAGATAAAAGTGTGGATAGAGATTAGATAACGATTTGGAAATGCAAATATCCCCAAATTCAGAATAATTTGGGCAAAGCCCCAAATTTGGTATTCCAGTTGAGGACATAAGATCAAACTTCATTCTCAAAATTATTGGGCCATCTGCAAATTATGCCCTTCATATGATTATATCGATTTTCCCCCTGGACAAGGCTTTCACCTAATCCAGGGAGAATCTCAACACCAGGCTAGCAATTGTGTTAAATGACTCGCAGCCAATTCTTCCTCTGGCATTTATTCCAGAGTTAAATTTCAAAACTCTCCTGGATTTGGCTCAAAAGCAGATGCGCCTAACATCATTGTTTATGCTCCTGAAATAATGCCCTTAGCTCTTGATCATTACTTACTCGCTGGGTCAGACTTGCTTCCAGAGTTCCTCTTCTGACTCAGTCAATACTACAAGACAGCTGTCTTGGCCACTGAACTCACCATTGGCAACAGCATTCACTTTAAAATCCCCTATGCAGAATTAAGGGCCCAAGTCATTGAGGTTTTATCCATAGCTCTGAATTCTTTTAATCTTGAGAACATCCTAGATTGGGATATTGCCACTTATGCTCTTCACTTTGCCAGCCAAGTTCTTTGAAGTTAGGCCACAAAGCTTCCAGTTTCTCCCAGATTCCTTCGCTCCTTCAGCTTCAGCTTCTGAGAAGCTCATAGTCTTTGCTTGCAGAATGCTATTTGCTCCTTGTACAACTATCTCGTTTCTGGAACGTCTCATTTGTATCTTCCACTGATGGCTTTAATAAGGGGCATGATTTGGCAACTTCCATCTAGTATCCCCTGTTTGCTGACGACCTATATATCCAATGTTCTTGACAAAGCCTGTCAGCAAGCGCTCAAGACTAATCTTCCAGCTCCGGTACCATATCAGGATTACTCAGGGTTATTTGCCAACTGCCTCTTCCTGTACCTTTGCTTCCTTTCCCACTCTGGGGTATCATGATTGGCTTCTTCCAACATTTCAATTTTCCTTCCCCTAGTCACTTTCTCGCAGGGATCTGCGTCTGCTCAAAGAATTTGGTTTTGTTTAGGTATGGCCCTCACTAGCATCCAATCTCACATAGATTTTGATAGGTTATTCACTCCTACTGCGATCCATCCTCCTCCCCCAAGAAGCGACATAGGCGGAATCATCCCAAATTGAGGATAATCAATAAAAAATAAAATATTATTAAAATATACCGGTTTCTTATGTAGTTTAATATTTATTTCCAATATCTTAATTAATCTTTTATTTTTTTCTTTTTTTCCATGGGACTTGACCTTGTTTTGGTTCAGCAGTCCATCTTTTTATTTTTTTCCCAAAATAGATCCTAGGTATACTTAGACCTACCAGTTTTCTATAGTTAAGAGGTCCTTTTTTTGGACTTGACCTAATCATTAAGACATAACCAACTTAATGGCTCAGTGGTCCTTCAGGAACTCTTTTTTTGATATTTTTTTATCGATCCATCACTTCAGATACTTAGCATGGACTTAATTACTACCCTTCCATCCAAGGAGTTCTTGATGGAGTGGCGTCTGTTGCCATCTTGTCAATAATCTCAAACTGACCTTACCACAATGCATCCAGTTTGTTTCATCTCCTGAAACCATGTGTATCACAATAGGCAACTCTCACCTATTTGATATTCTGATAAGGCCAATCAGCTCTTATTGTCTGTTCTTTTCGCTCATATCCTTTTCTTCAATGTAGTATGAGATGCTTGCATTTGCTTTTTAATCAGGATATTCATCAGTCAGTTCAAGTACTGTTCAGCACTCATCCCCAATGTTGGTTCCACCACCCAATATAAAATTGGCGGCAACGCGGCCTTCCTCCCATATAGCAATTCAAAAGGCGTTTTACCATTGCCATACGATGACTGATATTATAGGCAAACGTCATCAAACTCAGGTACGTTCCCCGTGCAGAAGTTCTTCCTGCAACCAGCTCCCTCAGCGTCATAGCCGGCGTTGCATTAACTCATTCCACCAGTCCGTTCATCTCTGGCTGGTAGGGTACAGACTTGACTCATTGAATTCCCATTATCTCATTTAACCGCAGGATCCCATGAGACATGAAGTTTGTCCCATTGTTGTTAAGCAGGACCTGCGGGCATCCATGTCAGTATACTAATTGATCCAGGATGAACTTCGCGGTGCTGGTAGCATCTACTTTCTCCAGGGCCTTCATTTTAACCCATCTCATCAGTTGGTCAATAACAACTATTATGTACTTGACTCCCCCTGTGCTCATTGTCAGAGGTCCCATCACGTCAATGTACACCATATTCCAGACAAATCCAGGGTGGACCTGTCAGTATCAAGCTGTATTCTTATGTGGCTTGTGCAGCTGGCACCTAAACACTTGTTCATCTTATGGTCTTGGTGTTTTCAATCACTTTAAAGCGCACCTTGGATTTCTCAGGGCATGTTCCTGATTTCTCCAATGACAATCTTTGGAATAACTCATCCACCTGCTGGTATACCATCTGGACCTTTGGTAACCATGATAAGCCATCTGAATTTTGGTGAGAAGCCCCCACTTGGTGGAAAATCTCATAATTGTAAGCCTGTAGCTTTAGCGCCCATTGGGACAGTTGTCCCCTGGTTCTCCAAAATTGTGGAGCCAATGCAACGAGGGGTAGTCCATCCCCACTTTGAAGTGCATTCCGTGGATGTATACCCATAACCTATTTACAGGTGTAAATGACCACAAAGCATTCACGCTCAGTTACGGTGTAGTTCCTCTCAGTGTCTGAAAGTGTCTGGCTCACATACGCCACTTGATGTTTGTCCCCAAGTTCATCTACTTGGCTCAGTATGGCACTGACCGCCATCAACAAAGCATCAGTTTATATAATAAATTCTTGATCGAAATTTGGACATTTCAAAATTGGATAATCTTTTAGATATTACATAACTCATCAAAGGATTCCTTTGCTTCCTCATTCCATATGAATACATTTTCAGATCCTTCAACAGATAGAACAAGGGCTCAGCAATTCTGGCAAAATCCTGAATAAATCTTCTATAGTATCTGACCATTCCAAGGAACACTTAGATATCTTGGACACTCTTCAGCACATCCATCGGTTCTATGGCTTTGATTGTCTGGGCTTGCGGCTGCAATTCACTAGAGTTGATCACAAATCCAGATATTCCAACTCTTTCTTGAAGAAGTGATACTTCCTCAGCTTAATCTTCAGGTTAGCCATGGTCATTCTCTTGAATATAATAAAGTGGTTTAAATGGTCAGTAAATGTCCTAATGAACACATTGATATTGTCCAAGTACATCAGGATGCACGACAACTTCAAGTCACTCAGTATAGCGTCCATGGCCCTCCGGAACGTTACAGGTGCATTGCATAGACCCTGGAGCATCCTCGTCGGTTGGTATAGCCCTGAACGTTAATTATCATTCATTTCTCTTGGTCTTCTCTTGGCAAATTGATTTGTTAATAACCTGATATCAGATCCATCGTAAAGAAGTACTTCTCTTCTCCCAATCAATCTAGTGCATCGTTGATTCTTGGTAGTGGATATGAATTCTTCTTAATAATCTTATCACCACTTCGGCTGCCTTTGACTGTCAATTGGTCCCATCCTGATTAGCAAATTATCTGTCAAGAGAGTGTCTGTTACTCTCTCGTTCCCAGAAAGGTGATGTGGGATGCATACCCACATTGCTAGGGAACTAGCCATTAGAAGAATGGGAAGACAAGCACCTCGAGTGGTGCCAGTGCAAAAGGTACCCCAGGCAAGTGTATAAATAGCAACATAAGATACCAGGTAAGTAAGAAACAACACCGCTTGAGAGGACCCCAGAGGGGCGTCCATAAAATAAGTGTGGCTTGATGTCAGGGGCTTTGGGTGCCTTGATCTGGAGGGGACCTGGGCGGCCCACAGATGCCCCTGGGATTTTGGTAAATTGCGAGATAAGGTAGTGGCCCACATAGTTGGAGACCTCCCCAAAGAGGTCCACCACCAAGTTTGCCCAAGGAACCATTGAAAAACGTAAAATAATGGGGGGTTTTATTAAGAAAGTCGATCAACAAGGAGTGTTGATAACAAAAACCTATTTAAAATGAACTGGGGAAATTTGGGTTCTGTGGAAATGCGCCCAAGCCTTGACGTTCCAATAAACAAATGCTTCCATCCGTTTTGGTAAAATACACCAAAAGCGCCTTCACTCGAGTAATTGATTGAAGCCTTATTTTACCTGAAGTCAAAATCTCATAGCTGGAGCAGGACTCGAACCCTTGCTCTCCAACCAAGCTAATTGAACCATCATTATTCAAAATGTAAATCGTTCGTTTTAGGGCCTGAGCTGAAATAAGAGGCTGGGCGTTTTTCACCCCATTAGTATCAATCTGGGCTTGCTTGGCTTGCACCCAGCGTTGATCTAAGGTGTGCTTCAAGTCAGGAAGATCCTGAAGCTTTATCTTCTGGGCCTCCTGTCACCCAGCCTTATTCCTAGCATCAGTGTCTACTATCATGTCATCCAACCATGACATTACCCTCTCCTCCTTCTTGGGCTCCACCCCCTCCAGGGGCATTCGCTAAGGAGAAGTTCTTATGTGCTGGTGGCAACTTCATAGCAGCAACAGCTGGCTTCAGCTGAGATCCTGCAGCCTCTGGGAAACAATTATGAAATGATTTGATCAGGTCTTGGGCATGTACACAATCCCATGCTGGCACCCAGCTGTTCTCTGCTGCGTCAAACCCTTTCCATGATACCAAGTACTCAAGGCGTCGCTTAACCCAGCGGGAGGCTACTATTTCCTCCACTTCCCATTCCGGTGCCCCATCCACAAGATAAGCCTCAGGGGTCACAGGAGGAGGGCCCTCAAACAAGGTCAACTTGCTTTCATGAAAGATGGAGAAGATCTGAAATGCTGAGGGAAGATCCAACTGGTATGAGGCATGTCCCACCTTTCTAACTACCCGGTAAGGACCAATCCTCTTTGGACCCAGTTTTTTGCATGGCTGCTTGATAGGGATGTTGCGAGCATCAAGCATCATGAGATCCCCTTCCTTGTATGCTGGACCCACTCGGCACTTTCCATCGGCATTCTCCTTATAAACCAGCATAGCCGCCTCCAAACTTGTAGACACCCCTTGATGGACCTTCTTGAGAGTCTTAGCAAAGTCCAGCACCGCTTCCACTTTAGAACCACAGCTGGGCTCCATGTTAAACGCAGGGTTAAAGCCGTGGTTAGCAAAAAAAGGTGAACAACTGATTGATGAATGCAAATTGTTGTTGTAACTAAACTGGGCCATGGGAAGGTGAGGAACCTAATCTGAATGGTCTGCGGTGGTGTAACAACGCAGAAATTGTTCCAAGCACTGATTCACTCGCTCAGTCTGCCCATCTGATTGGGGGTGATACGCAGTTGAATGGCAGGGGCAGATCTGAAGAGTCTTACACAACTCTTCCCAAAAGATGGAGGTGAACTGGGGTCCCCAGTCACTAATGATTTCTTGAGGAACCCCATGAAGTGCAAATACATGGGCGACGAAGAGCCTAGCCATTTCAGCGGCAGTTATAGTTGTTCTTCAAGGAATAAAGTGGGCGAACTTTGTAAAGCGGTCCACCACCACCATGATTGCATCATACCCATCTGAAACGGGTAACTATACAATGAAATCCACTGATAGGGAAGTCCAGGGCCCTTCAGCCTTTTGGACTGGTACCAGCAACCCTGCTAAAGGTTGCCGATTGGGTTTCATTTGATTGCAGATCAGGCACTCTTTACAGTACCGCCCTACCTGAACAGGCAAGCCCTTCCAATTGTAAGTACGTTGTATCAACTCCAAGGTCTTTGCTTTTCCAGGATGACCAACGGTGATTCCATCATGATGGTCCTGGATGATCTCCAGGCGCAGTGGTCCAGCAGGAACCCATAGGCGCCCCTGAAACCACACCATCTCATCCTTCATGTGATAACCCTGGATAAGTCCTCCTGATTCAGAGCACTCTTAGCGAGAACAACAGCATATTCAGCTGATAACGGCTGAGAAAGAACTACCTTCCTAAACATACTATATTCTGCTGCATTTTCCAAAGGCATGAGCGCTGGCGTATGTACCGTGGACTTAGGAAGTTGAGGCAGAATCATACTTGGTGGAATCATCAACTGGGTGTTGTGAATCTCTACCTCCTTTGGATTGGGAGCCAAAGCAGGGTTGCAGCTCAAAGCATCCGCCAAACCATTCTCCTTGCCCTTGGTGAACTCATAGGAAAATGTAAATAGGGCAAGGGTCTCATGCCAATGGGTCTGACGTGGTGTTAGAACATGTGGAGCATGGTAGTACAACAGGGCTCAGTGGTCTGTGCATACCTGGAATGGTTGGGAAGAGCCATGTAAATGGTGACGCCAATAAATCAGCGCCTCCACCACTGCTAATAACTCCTTGTCATATAACGGCGTAGTTTAACTCATGCAGAGACATTTTCCTAGAAAAATATCCCACAGGATGCTCAGACCCATCTTCACCCACCTGTAACAGGGCAGCCGCAATGGCGAAGTTGGAAGCATCTGAGGACACAATGAACTCCTTTGCAGGATCAACATGGCGAAGGATGGATGTGGATAACAAGGTGCACTTCACAGCTTGGAAAGCATCCTCCAAAATGGGGGACCACTGAAGCACCTTGGCCCCGCTAGCCTTATATAAGGGAGCTGCCACCTCGGAGAGATTGGTGTGAACTTCTTGAGGAATGTACACGTCCCCAAAAAGCTCCTCAGTTCCTTGACAGAGGTGGGGGTAGGCCACTCACGAATAGCCTTCTCCTTGTCTGGAGTTATCATATGGCCCTGGTCAAAAACGACGTTGCCCAGAAAAGTAACCTGGGACTTGAAGAATTCGCATTTACTAATCTTGAGGGTAAGGCAAGCAGCCCTCAATCTCTCCACTACTTGTCGAAGGTGTACTGTATGTGTCTCATGATCAGGGGAAAACACCAGAATGTCATCCATGTAGGCAACCGCACATACCCCAACAAATCTCCCAACGCAGCATCAATGCGGCGTTGAAAGATGGCAGGGGCATTCTTAAGCCCAAAGGGCATAACCTGGAACTGGAAAATTCCTTTTCTGGTACAGAATGCAGTTAACCATTCCTGGCCCTTCTTTATTCGGTTTTGATTGAACGCATTGAGACAATACAGCTTGGAGAAGACCTTTGCCTTCCCCACATAGCGCGCAATCTGGGAATCTAAATGGATGGGATGAAGGTCGGGTACAGTCACATTGTTTAAGTTTCATAATCAACACACAGACGTAAAGTTCCATCTGCCTTCTCCACAAAAAGCAGTGGGGAGAAAACCGGGGAGGTACGCTGAAAGATGACACCCTTAGCTAACTGCTCCTTCACCCATACATCTAAAACCTCTTCATCCCGGACAGTCAATGGGTATATGGGAGAAGAAATATGCATCAGATCCACAGTAAGTTTAAATATACAATCAAACTCAGAATGTTCTGGTAGCGTACTAGCTGAAGCTGCATCAAAATAAGTACAAAACCTTCAAACAGGAAGGTAAGGAAAGTTCCACAGGGGGCTTCAGCAAAGGGGCAAGATATGAACTGGGAACATTGGGCCAATGGGGTAATTTGCCTGGGGCGTTATCCTCAGACATAGGAACAATCAACTGGTGACTATTAGTTAAAGATAAGGTTAAAATGTTTTCTTTTAAACTTGTTCTGACGTCAAATTTTCGCCACCACTCAACCCCCAAAATGATGGAAAACAATAGATTTTTGATAGCTTGAAACTGGTCAGACAATTGATAAGAACCTACCTGGAAATTGACTGAATCCATGATATTCAGTGTGGGAATACCTTGAGAAGCCCCGCCCCTAACCATACCACCTGGTGAGTAACTTAACTCAAGGTGTCAGCATTGTTTTGATCAATAAAATTATCAGAAGTACCAGTATCCACCAAAATTGTTGTGCTGAATTTTCCATAAGAGGATGTAAGGGTAGCAGTCAACAAGAAGTATCCAGAATGGGATTTATTCAACGCAGAAAATGCCATCAACTCACCAGAAAATTCTTCCTCTGGCTTGAACAAGCCATCAGGGTATGTTTTGGAATCATAAAAGGGGGAAGGATAGTGGGCCACTCTTCTACTGAGGCCACATATCCCACCCCACCTTCTGCAGGTGCATAGACATCTTTATATTTATGGCGAAGTTCCTTCTCCACTTCCTGGGAACCCCTAATCATGGTAGGGGTCAATCAAGGGTTCTCAGGAGTAATCTGATAAACTGAAATTGAGTCCTCCTCTAGACCATATGAGCAAATAAACGGTTCATTTTGAGATAGATTGCTTGCATTATAAAATGCATTTTTTTGTTCAAACAAACCCCACTTGTTCCAAGGGTTTGGTGTGCATCGTTATCCAGGGCCATCACCCCCAAGCCTGGAGCCAATGCCTCGGCGTGCAACTTGGAAATGTGTTGGGGAGAAAAATGATAACAGAATCATTTTTGTCAAATGCGAGTTTGGACCCTATGATGATCCCAATTTCTGCCGAGATGGGGAGGAAATCAGTGGGAAGCATCTCACGATTCAAGGAAATCTCACTAGTCGAGGAGGCGGTATTTATAGGGATGACCATGGGTGACATCATCGCAGCAGAATCAACTGAAACTGTTACATCATTCTTGGGGCTAGACCCCTGTACAGTTCCAAATTTGGAAGACATTGAAGGATTTGAAGGATAAGATTACCTCATTTTTAAAGGCGCGCATAACTTTTCGGCACCCATATTTATATGATTCAATCCAATGATGGCCAAATTACCTGGCCCCTTCCAGGTTGGGGCGGAGAAACTACCCCAAAGAGTTTTGACAAGATGATTGAATTTGGAAGGAGGCGACTGTCAAATTGGGGAGTTTTGTATTGATATATCCAAGGTTGAATGGAGAAACAACGTTTTAACCTCGTTAGTTAAGGGCAAAGCCTGGGCTTTTTTGCAGAATTCACTCAAGTATATTTTCATTGGACGACCTGCTTGATGCAGAGAAAAGAACTCGAAGAATGAATGGAAGGAGGCTTCATCAGGTCAATTCTGCTCCAAGACCTGTTCCAAACCCCCTATTGCATGCCACAAGAGCGGCTGGGTGAGGAGTACTGGAAAAACCCAGTCACCAGCCTCAGGAGACAACTGGGACAATAGATCCACTCCTCACAAAAATGGATGGGAACCAGACAAAATGTTTTTTCCTAACGAGGGTTTTGGTTCCAGGGAAGCTAAGGCCTGATGAATTTCTGAGTAAATCTCATGAGAAAGGTGGGGAATCACAATCTTGGGATCGCGAAAAGTCTGAGACCACCAGGTATGAGCAGGAAGGGTGGGTAATTCTAAATTGGTAGTTGCAAGAATAACACCAAGACGCACCAGTACAAAACCAAACGAGAAAACTGTGGTGAGCACCATCGTGGCAGTGACAAATGGCCAGCGCACCCAATTTACTAATAAAGAAAGTCCCACATGGATAATTCTTATGCACATATAATAAAAGGGTTGATTGACTAATGTCAAGAGAGTGTCTGTAACTCTCTCGTTCCCAGCAAGGTGATGTGGGATGCAAACCCACATTGCTAGGGAACTAGCCATTAGAAGAATGGGAAGACAAGCACCTTGAAACAGTGCCAGTGCAAAAGGTACCCCAGGCAAGTGTATAAATAGCAACATAAAATACCAGGTAAGTAAGAAACAACACTGCTTGAGTGGACCCCAGAGGGGCGTCCATAATCAAGTGTGGCTTGATGTCAGGGGCTTTGGGTGCCTTGATCTGGAGGGGACCTGGGCGGCCCACAGATGCCCCTGGGATTTTGGTAAATTGTGAGATAAGGTAGTGGCCCACATGGTTGGAGACCTCCCCAAAGAGGTCCACCACCAAGTTTGCCCAAGGAACCATTTGAAAAACGTAAAATAATGGGGGGTTTTATTAAGAAAGTCGATCAACAAGGAGTGTTGATCACAAAAACCTATTTAAAATGAACTGGGGAAATTTGAGTTCTGTGGAAATGCGCCCAAGCCTTGACGTTCCAATAAACAAACGCTTCCATATATTTTGGTAAAATACACTGAAAGTGCCTTCACACGAGTAATTGATTGAAGCCTTATTTTACCTGAAGTCAAAATCTCATAGCTGGAGCGGGACTCGAACCCTTGCTCTCCAACCAAGCTAATTGAACCATCATTATTCAAAATGTAAATCGTTCGTTTTAGGGCCTGAGCTGAAATAAGAGGCTGGGCGTTTTGCACCCCATTAGTATCAACCTGGGCTTGCTTGGCTTGCACCCAGCGTTGATCTAAGGTGTGCTTCAAGTCAGGAAGAGCCTGAAGCTTTATCTTCTGGGCCTCCTGTCACCCAGCCTTATTCCTAGCATCAGTGTCTACTATCATGTCATCCAACCATGACATTAGTATCAACCTTGTGGATCACATCTCTCACACATCCCAAATCATGGTCATCTTGGGTGATACTTCCCAATACTTTTTGATAATTTGAGCACCTCTTCTTGCTGTCCTTCCATCAGATCAGTGAGTTGCTCTCGATCAACCAATAAGTTGATACTCTTGGTTACCACAGCTGTAATTCCATCTCATTGAGGGTCCCAAAATCATGGAATTTCCTCAGTTCAGCCATTGGGATTATATGAACAAATGTGATAATCTGATTCTTCTTGATATTCATTGGTCTTCACTTAAATTCGTCAGGAGAACTCGAATTTCTCCCTGGCCTGGCATTTACTATTTCAGGAGCCACCAAAGGCTCTACTCTGGACTTCTTTCAGGGGCCTCCAACCTTTCCATACAGTAGCTCCATTATCTCTAATGTCAACCCCATATTGATTATCATATTTAATCCTGGTAGTATAGTTTTCTCATTCTTAATCCTCAGTGGAATTACCAGTTTTCTAGGATTTCTGCCAGCATTTCTCATCGCTTCCAGCCAACTAAATGGTTTTTAATCAGGACAATCCCGTCATTATACATCAATGTTGATGAAGTTGTTTCTCCTAGTCAGTGGAGCTTCCCCATCGTTCTGATAGACCAATGGTAACATCTGACCCAATATGGTCAATGTATTATCCTCAAAGTTAAATTTAACTCCTTACTTCCATAGAAGTTCCGTCCTGATCAGAATGTCATATTTTTGGTTGGCCAAAACTATTTCTGGCACAGATACCACCAAGAATCTGAATCGAAGTGGCAAAGTGCTATATGTACACATGAGATCGTGGTATTTGGCCCAACTGTCTTATATTCCTTATGTTCCAGTCAGGCAAGATCTTCATCCACTTCACCAGCTTGGTCGATACAATGTTAATGGGCGCTCTACATCAACAATTGCCCTCACCTATACTTGATTCATTTGTATATTTATATACATACACTTGGAATATTGTATGATAGTGTTTACTGAGTGTATAGTGGCGTTATTAGCAGAATCAAGGGTGTGAATGATTTGCGACAATAAATCAGGAAACAATTCCTTTATCGTGCTGAAGGGGATCAAAAGGTTTGCCTCATCTATTCAGACTTCAGTCAATTCATTGGGATTATCCACAGCTCGTTTCTTGTCCACTAGTTGTCAGTCATATGGCCAGGCAACTTACTTGATTATCCCAGGGTCAATTCCCTCTGCCCTGGATCTTTTTACTGCATTCACGTCCAAATTGACCACTTGATATAGTTGATCCTTTATGCCTTCATCCACAAAAATCACTGATATCAATTTCCTTTTGCATAAGATCAGGAGGAACAGGATTCTCTGCAGCTCTAGACTGTTCCCCATCTAGGCCGCATGCCCTTTTCCTGATTTCTTTGCAGTTGCTAACTCTTTTGCTTATACCACATTGATTTGGTCCTTCTGCTTATTGCAATTTACAGTGAAATGTCCCTTCCCTCCTTATTGGTAACAGACTTTCTCTTTTACACTAATCCATCTGAACTCTTCAGGCTTATTCTCCAGCACAGTTCAGTTTTTTATTTCTTTAGCACCCTTGTTCCCCTTAATGGGATTAAAAAATTGTACCGGGTTGGATTTGAAACTTCTGTTTGGTGCATCAAAGTTTTCTCCCAAGATCTTCAAATTATCTACCATCTGAGAGGTAGTAATTTCTGTTGTAAACATGGACGACATAAATTTGGTGCAAATTGTGATAGGGCCGAAGGGCTGCTTGTAATGCAATTCTGGCATTAAAATCATCCAGTACTTTTTCACCAACCAGGATTTGCAATTCCTGGTAGAAATTATCCACGAAGCTTGCTAAATATTTGTCTTTATGGAATTGGATTCCCATAAACTCTTGTTTGCACTTTAACATTTGCATCAGGCTCCCAAATTCCTTTGAAGGTGCTGCTTTGGCCTCTGCATATGACCATCTGTCCCCCTCCAGATGGGGCAACACTAGGTTTTGGAAATTAGTGTCTAGGCAATTTATCACTATCAATGCCTTTTGACGATCACCATATCCATACATAGTCATATCAAACAGACAGAAAAATGCTGGGGCATTATTCAATGGAAAGTTGGCAATTTTGGCGTTGCTTTGAATTCCTTTGAGGTTTCTCTAGCCGCCTCTATAGGTCTAGCTACTCAGCTCACATGGGGAGTGTTTTGGGCGTCATCTCCAAATAGTGGCAAAAGCGGGCAGCATGTTTCTTAAGTATTTGGCTTCCCAATTATTGTAAAAGGAGTTCTTTCTTTGGCATTGGTTGCTGCATATGGCTCACAATCACATTTGTGAGTTTTTAGCTCCTTGACCTTTTTCATCAGTCACTTGATATCTGCTCTGAAAGATCTCAAATGAACGCAATCCGCTTCACGCTCCATCTTCAAAAATAAGACTTCTCAAATTAAGTCCCCTTCTTTCTTCTTTAATGACATTACTTTTCCAAGTAACTCATTCCCAAAACTCATGACATTATCGATCCCTTCCTCCATCTTGACAACTCTTTCTTCCAAGGCTTCAAATTCTCAAAAATCCTCTGAGTTTAGGGCGTTCTGATTAACAGTGGCTAACTACATCCATAGTTTTCTTAACTCGTCTTTATTTGACATCCTTCTAAGTTCTTCTACCCAACTACACACCTGTAGTGATAACAACTTTGTAAAAATTTATGGATTTTATTTATTTTTGGCCAATAACCCTCATGAACTCTTTTATTTGCACAGTTTCAGTTTTTGTGTAATTCGTCCACGTTGTATGATAGTTGATATAATTAGTTGATAATATTATGACGACTATTATCCTTAGTTGAATGGAAGTCCTAGATCTTGGCCCAACGCTTGGCCAGTATTTCCGCTTGAAATGCTTATGATGTCTTGGAATAGGGACTCATTCCCTCATGCTGTCTACCCTGATCTTCTCATATATTCCCATTGTTGGTTTCTCTGGTTTGACACAAAGTTGGCAGCAATCCCCGATTTGATTCCGCTTCTTTTCTGGATCTCCGCTCAGATCCTTACTCTTTTCCTTAAAGAGTCTACCAATTGTCACACACAGCAATAATATCCATGAGAAAGAATAGAACAAATGAATGCAGATAAAGTTTACTAAGCTAGTATATCTAATGTATACTCTGATGTGTTCTAGTAAATAATGTTGCGTTTTTTATTAGTGAATTATATGGAATTTATAGTGGGGAATTCAGAACCCAACCATCAGTTGACACCTTTTCATTGAAACAGCAGCTGTTGCCATTGATCACCCATCTTCATCTCAGCAGCTATGGTTTTCCCCATCAAAAGCTAGGATTCTGTTATTGGACATCATTGAGACCCAAAATGGAAAGAGTCAGAAATATGTCCATAACGTTTTCCTCTCAATACAAGTGAACCAACCATGTTTGGAAAGTGACATGCTTAGGTAATGGGACTTGTCACCCATTTATGCAAGTCATGAACCTACTGATTGATTTGCTAGTTGCAGGTGGCATCACTCGCTGTCATGGAAATGGCAGAAGAAGTTTAGACCAACCTGCCAATTGGGATGAGTAAGCACCCAAAAAACAATCCAGAATGCCAGGGGCATTGCCAATCAAACAACATTGTATGGAGCTGGACATTGGGAAATGACGCGAATTGTTGGTGTAAGACAATAGTGAATATGATCCCAAGGACAAACCAAATCAAGGCCGCCCAATACCCTGGAGGTCTTGCTGCAGGGGGCGGAACCACGGATATGGTTTCAACAAGTTCACCAGTATATTGGGCCAGTTCAACTGAGGAGACAAGGGGGCAGATCCTTGCTTGAAGATGGTCAACATAAGGCCATAAGATTCCAGTATATTGTTGACAAAAGTTTATAACAACAGGGTTAAATTGCCAGAAGTATCTGGCTCACTGAATCTAATCTATGATGGTAGGGGCCATAGTGACCATGAGTACTGGTAGAGCCCATTAGTGTACATACTGATGGGCCACCAGTGAAAAGCCATCAGGGATGCGGCCAGAAGTAAATCAATAAAATAAAGATTTATTGGTTTTTTGGCAAAATTTTATTGCAAAGGAAAAGGAAGAGAATTGACAAACAATTTCTCAGTGCAACACAACCGATTAAATAGTGGTTGATTGACGCAGGAACAAGCCAGGATTTTGACCCTCTATTTTGACCTAACTGGTGAATTATTTGGGAATAGGGCGGATAAGTCCACTGGGAGCCAACATTAAAGAATTTGGCGGCAGGCTGAGTCGCTGTCAGTTTGACCTTGAACGTCCAAACTGATGCTTGGCTACATTTCTGATGGTTGGCATGATGGCATTTGGCCTGACGAGCAGCAGGAATCCCCAAGGCCACCCCATGTAGGGGTGGTCCCATTTGGTTGGGAATGGTTTGGGACGCCCAACCTGCCCATGACTGGTTGCTGGGACATTCATTCAGTCAAAAGTGTTGCACCAGCTGCAACATCTGATTTTCTGGAAGGGAGCTTCTAACCCTCGTTGATAGTATCCAATGCTATTACCTGCCTGTTAGGATGATCCCCAATGATTTTAAGGGGGGTTGATTTTTTCAATCATAGTATCAGCTGAATTGAAACTATCAGCAATTCCAGCCAATTGATCAGTCTTCATACCTTTTTGACTACATGGAGTCCAAACATTGGGCTGACTCCCACTTGATTTTTAGCCAATCAATTTCATTTCGGTGACCTTGGCACAGATTTCCCTGATCAACTGTACGAGTTCTGCTGAGGTGAGTGTGGGCACCAGGAGAGGGATCCAAAGCGCTTGGATGTTACCCAGCGCTTGTCTACCATGTGGATGAGGTTGCCCTGGGTAACAAGGGGTACAGCCACCCTCTTTAGAGCCTTTTTACTCAGAAATGGGAAGAGGGACTTATCAACACACAGGGGACATTCCCCAGGACTTACACTCGCCTTACAGCTTACTCCTTGAATTCCTTATCAGTCAGTGATGAAGCCTGACTGATCCCAATCAGTACACCTGATAGTTAATCAACTATCAGATGCCCCTATTTTGTCAGCAACTCTTCCCGATAAGATCTTAAGCATTCATCTGGATCATCCCTGATGGATCTGACCAGGCGAATAACATAAAATTTCCCAAGCATAAATAAACCAAAATAAGGGTCAACTGATTTCCAATTCACCTCACATTAGGGAATTATCCCCTAGCAATTCCTGGTAATCTAGCTGGCTGGGAATATGGTCAAAAATCCCAACACTTGGCCACAGGTGTCAGCAGTTACACTCCAAGATTCACCTACCCCCAAATTATTCTACACTTTTTGCTAAAGAACCATCCATACTGTAAAATTTTGTCACATCTTCTAACGTAGGTAGGCAAAAGATCAGTCAATATAGGTCAGGAAGCTCCTTATGCTGACAAAAATTAAGTGCCTCAAGGCCCTTGTGCTAGCTCTAGTTCTATGGCCAGTACCTCATGATGCTTTATGTTAGTATTGCCTGTTGAAGTTGGTGTATCCCTTTCTATTCAAAAAATAAAGATCTTCAAATAAAATTATTTTTATATTAGGCAGTTACCCAAAACATCTTGAAATTCAGTTCCTCTATGGAAAGCCAAGCTCTGGCAGATAAAACCTATAGATGCATTGACCAGCCCCAAGCTTGGCCGCGCAAAATCCACTTGCTTCGCTACAAATTCCCAATGAAGTTTACTAGCTGTTAATGATCAGTTTGTCTTTTTGATTGTTTGAGCAGAGGTAGCTGTACATAAGGTTAAAGTCTTTGAAATAATTGATACTGGCTCACCAGTTAACTTTATATCCTCCTGACTTATCTAAAAAATTAAAATGGCTCCAGACTAGATTCACAAAGCTGAATATGAGAAAGCCAGTAATAAGACGACTAAGACAAAATGAGACTAATTCCGACTTACCTCTCCTAATCATAAAGCTTCTAATTATTGCCACTGCTATTGCGTTATAAAACATTAATTATGAGTTGCTTATTGGGGTATAACTGTTACTGGAGTTTAACCGCATCATCAACCACAAGGAAAAGTACCTGTCCCTACTAGAGTATCAGACTCCGTTAATATATGAACTCCCCATCTAAAATAAGGGAGCACCAAAATATGAACATGCCTTCTCAAATATCCTTCCTCCATTTGAAAAGTCTTTATAAGTTTTAGGAGAAAAACTAAGTTACCCCCTGAGGCCATGGACTCCAAAGACGGGATCTACTGTATGCCCCCATCCTATTACAATACAATATGGCTCACAAGTGATTGTGGATATGGGGATCAAGATTTTCATCCCTCCTAATCAAGTTTTAGAGCTAAGTGGACTTAAACACTTTAATCAAAGAAGCGTTGACCTGCCCAGCAATTTGGATTTAGCCTATTGGAAATCTATCTTATTTGGGAATATAATAAATTAAACCCTCTAAAATCCCTCAATATGCCCCTATCACTTACATAAATTATGTCTCATTGAAAATATTTCAAACATGAGTTGTTTTGGCTCTTTACAAGATAAATGATTCAATCCCTTCCCCACAATATCTCTGTTCAATAGTAAAATTAGAGATATTCTAACCCCTAACAAATGCCAGTACATCAAAGACCTCCTCGAGTAGTATGGTGATATTTTTCCTTGGGACCAAGCAACTACAGAAAAAATGTCGGGGGTAATTCACCAAATTGAAACCAAGGATCACCCTCCATTTAAATCTCAGCCATACAATAAATTTAAAGTTTAGGAAGCTCAAGTGGCTTTAGAGTTACATCAACAGTTGGAAACTTGGTTATTCATGCCTTCTAAAAGCTTATGGGCTTTTCAGCTCCTATTAATATATAAGAAGGATGGTGGCCACCATGTTGTCATGGATTATCGCGCCTCAATTAAATCACAGGGAAAAATAGCTATCCATTGCCGCATATAAACGATTCCTTACGCTTGATGTCAGGTTCCCACTATTTTTGGCTATGGATCTCACCAATGGGTACTGGCAAATTGATATATTTCTGGAGGACCATGAAAAATGTGCCCTTATTTCAAGTGAAGGACTATTTGAGCCCACTAAAATGCCGCAGGGGTTATGTAATGCCCCTGCTACCTTCCAACACGCCATGGACGGACTGTTAGGTGACTTGAAACGTTCATATGTGCTAGTTTAGCTTGATGATATTGCCGTTTTTTGAGAACTTTTACCATGCATATAGATCATCTATGGCAAGTTTTACAGCGGTTACGGCAAGCTTGGTTAAGACTAAAGCCATCAAAATGCTTCTTCTTTCAGAGTGAGATGGATTTTATGGGTCATAAGGTAGGTAAAGCCAGAATATCCTCGATGGACAATAAGGTTATGGTCATTGCTAAGATGTCCCTCTAAAACCCTACAAGATGTAAAAGTTTTTAGAGAGATGGTATGATATTATCACCAGTTTATTCCCCATTTTGCCAACACCTCCAAGCCTCTAGTATATCTAATTTAAGAAGGGTGTACCCTTCCAATGGAAAGAAGAGCAACAGCAGTCCTTTGACCTATTAAGCACAGCTCTCTCCCAATCACCAATACTTATACATCCCAACTTTGATAAACCAATTATACTTTTTACTGATGCTAGCAATATAGCTATTGGAATTATATTATCTCAACACAATGAGAACTTAGTGGACCATCCCATCGCCTACTATAGCAAGACCTTACCCAAGCTAATGCAACTATATTGTTACAGAATGTGAATGCTTGGCGGTCCTACTGGCTATTAAGCATCTTTGGCTTGATTATACAGGAATCATTTTACTCTAAAAACCAATCATGCTCCCTTGCAATGGTTTCAACAAATGAAGGAACCTGACAGGAGGTTAGCCCAATGGGCGTCAAAAACTTCAAAATATGATTTTTTCCATTCTTCATTGACTAGGGACATCCACCAAAATGTAGATTTCTTATCCAGGATCCCCATATTAACCTTAACCAACCCATATGAGGATTGACTCTACGACCTCTTAACCCAATTGCATTTACAGAAAAATGAATCACAAACCTTCATGAAGAGCTAGCAAAAATTGGCGAACATATAATTCAAAAAGTAGTAAACTGTACAAACTCAAATATCAAAAATGGTTGCACTATATATGACCCTCAGCTAGACTGACATCATATTAAAGGGACATTGGCAAGTCAGCCACAGGGCAGTTTGGAAAACTTACCAGTGGTTCAAGATATAATAATACTGGGAAGGAATGCTTGTTACAATCTAATATGTATTATAGTCCTACCTGATATGTAAAAGTCAAGCTGGACCTAATTCCTAATCTCAACGTCCAGTGGTTCCACCCTGTAAACCTTTTCATACTATCAGCATTGATGTTGTAGGACCTCTCCCTTGAGCCTCTGATGGTCATCGTTTCCTCCTCCTAGAAGTGGATCGTATAACTAAGTGAATCAAAGATGTATTACTACCCTCTGCTTTGGCAAAAGCTACTGCCACGTTTTTATATAGTTGAATTATCACTCAGAATGGTTGCCCTAACATAATTCTTTCAAATAATGGACAAAAATGTTGATTGGCGCTGGCAAAAAGGTTTACCCAAACTAATGGGATCCACACAGGTACATTCCACCCCCCACCATCCTGCAACCAATGGAATGGTAGAGCGGGCAAATGGTACTTAACTGCAACACTCCAGAAAATCGCCATGACTGACCCCATTCATTGGCCCCAATATTTGCCTAGTGCAATTATGGCCTATAGGTTCAACTATTATCAAATAACTAAAGATGTCACTTTTACAAGCATTGTACGGAAATATCCACAGCTGCCTTCTAGAGTGCAGGTCATGTTTGACCAAGCCTCCCCCCAAAGCCCCTGAAGTTACTATGCAAAGTATTGCCAATGGAATTATTCGACTTCAGGCCCTGGCTTCTGAAAATTGTCTGCCACCACTAATAAAGAAACTAGTCGGAGTAATGGCAAGCATAAACCTCTGCAAACCTTCAAACTGGGTGATATAATTCTTTTCTATCATCATCGAACTGGAGGTCATGATAACAATTTGAGAACCAACTGTTCAGGTCCCTACAAAATTATTTATGAGTGAGGTAACAAAACTCAATTGTAGATGTTGCTCAGGGCACAGTGATAAATTGTGTACACATTCAGTTTCTCCAGCCATTCCCCCTGCGCCAGGACATAGAGGGGGCGTTGCTGGGATTCCTGTCCAAATTAAACATTTGCATGATTTAGATGACAAAATAGAGCCCAATACATTAAAATAGATGAAACCATAATCCGGGGAGAATCCCCAACGAATTTCAAGCCTTCTGATTTTGGGGATAGTCCCTGACTAATGCAGTCAAGTATTACTTGACCAAAACCCCCTAATATTGGGGTTTTTCCTGATCTATGCGGCAATTAAATTCCATTTGATATAAATGAACAACCTGCCGCAGAATTCCTGATTAGTTAATTAGTTTAAATCTTAGATTGGAATGCTTGGGAATTTAATGAGAAAAACTCCATGATCTTACATATAATCCATTTCTAAGCGAATAGACTTACTCTTATTTACCATTTAAGTTAAATTAGTCTACCTTTATTTATTTAGGGACAAACTAATAGTCTGGATTTACTTAAGGAACTTTAACCTGAGTGAAGACTTTTCAGCTAAGGAAAGAAAAAACTTATAATATAGCACCCAGGAACTTTATGTTTCCTGGTCTTAAAAATAAAAGGACAAGTGGTCTAAACCCCTTAGTCCTGACACCGATTTTGACTTAAAATTAAACAGCCTTTAAAGGCCCTGATCTTCAGAGAGAACAATGAATTCCAACAAACTGGTGCTTTCTGCCAGGTCCTTCTGAGGCTCCTAGTGAAGACCTACCCTTTATATGAATAACTCCAATCAAGACAGCCCTCCCAATATGGAGAATATGAGTTTGACCTGATGATCACTATCAATAATCAAGATATGACAATATCACAAAAATAAAAACTTGAGTTCCGCGTGACAATGACTTTAACTATCTTTGTCCCTTGGTGAATACATCTATCAATTTCAAGCTCCTGATGTCGCTCAAACAATTCAAGGGCTTTTTAGGCAAAGTTGTAAAAACTGTGGGAGAACTAGTTGTAGCAGCTCTACCTGGACTATTCAAATGCTCTGGTTTGTTCCTAAGCAGAACTTTTGAGCAATGATTTAGGAGCAACCCATACAGAATAATATCTCCAGAGATTTTTTCATCCTGCCTTACACCATCACATGCAGCTGCTTGCACTTCACCATATGGAGATGCAGCAACAGATAGTTTGACCCACCAGATTCACTCCCAACTCCTTAAATTATATGATGCCGCCTCTAATTTTGGCCAAGATAATCCGGAGGCCATGTTGAACTGTTCAAGAGATTAATGACATCCAACGCCACCTGGAACAAATCAACACTGGAGTCATCCAGTACCTGCAAAATGAGTTTGCTCAACGTGACGGTCCAATTAACCATTGGCATGGACCAACGAGTGGAAAGTACCTTATCCACCTTTCTTGACTGAATTGCCAATTTTGCCAGGTGACTTATTCTCAACTTGTGAATTTGTTCAGCCAAATTCAGCAGCTGAGTGAACGACTTATAATGATGCTAACTCCAGAAATCAAGGTGCATCACGAGCCCTTGACAAAACAGGATCTATTGGAAGGGAAGGAGAGCAAGGCCTCTGGTCCTGCGGATCCTTGAGGACCTCCTGGCTCTCCCTCGCTTACTTGGCTCTTTTAATGAATACCACAAGCCCAGATCAAGCTCTCAAATGACAACTATTACTGGTGGCCCAATGAGCCGAGATAACTATTGAGTGGGAATATCTAGATGCTGATTTGTCTTCCCCTCCTTGTATAACCAATATGTGAAGATAACTGGCACCCAATCCAATCTGATCGACTACCAAAGCTAAGCAAATCGCCACATTTAGCAGTTGACTTCCAGCTCCAAAAATTATATCTAAACGGTATGATCTCACCACACAACTGGCCTACCAGTCTAAGGAGATCAAGAATCTATGTCAACTTTTAGATTCTAAGGCCCCCTTAAGCACATCAATGAATGCTACGCCACTATTTAGGACGACATGGGTGAGATCCTCCATCATCTTTATTAGGCTATCCCGAAACCAATATAGGCACCATGGGGCCCACTTAATTCAGAACTCTCACTCTCTCCTGCCGTTCATGTTCTCTCTGAACCCGTTTAATGTTTCAAATCTATTTATAAGGAGAAGTATGTCCACGTGGCTGAGAGAATTCAGTTGTATCTCTTTGTATATGAGGGCACGATGGATCAGGATAACAACTGACAGAAATGCTAGTATATACAATCCGGTTTGGATTACAAAGCACGAGAAATTATTATGCCTTATTTTAAGACATGCACCACGTGGGCAGCCATTAAGGAGGCTCTTATCAAAGAATATGGCAGTAACTTAACTCTTTCTAACTGTAAGCAGGCTTTCATATATACCCGCCTGAGATGAGGGGAAACTTATATAAAAGTTGCTGAACGCTTCTATCTTGAAATACAGGTGTTAGCTTCCTGTGACTAGGTTACCTTGGATGATGCCATCTTGGCTGTAAACTCCGCTTTCCAACACAGTACCAACTTTAAATTTATTTTCAGAACTCCAAAAGACGTTTAATCCATCATTGACACTAAAGAGTTGATAATGGAATTTCCTGAGCCATTAGTATGCCAAGCTCCAAACAAGGGAAATGACCCAACATCCATGGCATCAGGCGCTTTCAAAGATCAAAACCACACTATGACCCATGCTCATATTGCGGAATCTTTATCCACAAAGAGAGTTCCTGATAGAAGAAGAAAGCCAATGAGTCAGGAAAAATAGAGTCAACTTAGAGAGCAAGGCACCCTCTGCTGATGACGCCACACCTCAACCTTAACTTTCTGACGCCCTGCGTGCTGAGTATTATGTTCTGGAGAATCCTGATGAATTGAACGCTCTAGATTTTATGATCCTGAATAGAGTCATACCTTCCTCTTACTCTGCCTTTTCTGGACCGCTCCATCCTGGAACTTTAGTTTATTTGATTCCCACTTTGGCACTAAAGCTACTTGAGTAGAGGTCATTGCCAACAAGGTGAAGATATTGGTCATCCTTGATACAGGTTCCCCTGCCAACATCATTTCCTTTCTGCTGGTCAAATGTATAGATGTTGCACTAGACTAGAATTACTCCCTAGACTACAGAATAGCGGGACCTTATCTTACCTGCTCCCTGGGAGCCTTCTCCTCCTTGCCTCTTCAATTTGGCTATCTGGTTGTTTTAGCTCCTGCCACTATGTTAGAAAACGACGATCATGACTTGTTTATTGGCAACCAGTTCCTAGATAATTTTGTACTTAAATAAGCCACAAGGATTTTTACTTTTCTATTTTAAGATACTGCATTACTCTGGTTATGAAAGAGGCTCCTAAAGAGAAAGGGAATATGAAACTCCAATGTTGCCTACTGGTCCACCCAGACTGCATTGAATGTCTAGAGTATAAGGTAATTGGACCAAAAATCAAGCTGTCGCCATTAATGCAGAGGCTATGGAAGGAATGCCTGTGTATACACCTGGATGCGTAGTCATACGACATAATTAGAAAATCCTAGTGGCGACTTGTCATCAAATTACAATACAACCAGACACTTATTGGAAATATAATGAGAAAGTAATTTGCCCATATGAGAACTCCTAACCTGTCATGGAGTGATGTATCCGCTTAACTGGGTCCATTGACTGTCTTAGTGGCCAACTTTACTGATTGACCAATTCAGATAATTTGGAACAGATCTGTCACATATTTGCATATATTGCCCAATGACCAGATTGAGTCCGTCCAATAATGTGGTGACCTGCGAGACTTAGGGATAGCAATGGCGTTAAAATAGCGTGAGTTGAAGTGGAAATTGGTAGCACGCTTACTTGTGAACAATAACAACAGGCTGACGCCCTAATAAAAGAATACGTTAATATTCTCTACTGGCCCTGAGTATTTCAGGATGATGAAGGGGGTGCAACATCAAGTGCTTACCAGTGATGCCCTTTAATTTGCACCTGACTTTATTGGAAGCCTGGAAGTCAAGGAAGCCCAAGTCACAAAAGAATCAAAACAACTATTGGATACCAGGCTGCTAAAACCATCTGTTGGGATTTTTTCCCATATTCTCAGCCTGCTAGATTACCTGGTGTCACTAGGGGAAAATTCCCTAAAGCGAAGTGAATTGGAAATCAGTTGACCCAATTTTTGGAGGAACTATGTTTGGGGGATTTTGGGATATTCGCCTGGTCATATCCATTAGGGATCAATCCAGATGAATACCTAATATCTCATTAGGCAGAGTGGCCGACGAAATAGGGGCATCTGATAGTGATTAACTATCAGTTGTACCAATTGGGATCAGTTGGGTTTCATCACCAACTGATTGGGAATGTATGGTGAGTTGTAAGGCGAGTGATGCCGCCTGCAACTGGCGAATCGACAGTTGGTGAAGTGACCTGCCATAATGGGTAATAAGTCCCATTACCTAAGCAGGTCGCTAGCCAATTATGGTTGGTTCACTTGGATCGAGAGGAAAATGTTAGGGACACGTTTCTAGCTCTTTCCAATTGAGGTCTTGAGGATGTCCAATGACGGAATCCTATCCAGGGTGGGGAAGACCATCGCTGCCAAGATGAGGAAGGGTGATTTAACAGCAATGGCTGCCGTTTCATCAAAGAGGTGTCAACTAAGGGTTAGATGGCCAAATCCCCTATAAATTCCCTAGGATTCACTATAATAAAATATAGATAAAAACAGATACAAATTAATACATTAGAGCATTATTAGTTTTATTGTAGATTTGGTTATAGTTAGACTATAAGCATCCAGTGTGAAGTTCCATCTCAAGGATATTATTGCAGAAGGCAATAATTGGTAGACTCATAGAAGAAGAGTAGAGATCCGAGTGAGGATCTAGAGATGAAGGGAATCATGACTAGGGGATCACTGCTTACTGTGTGTTAGGCTAAAGGAAACTGCCATCAGATGATCTTGACAAAGATTGAGTGGACAGTATTATAGGGAACAAATCCCTACGAGTACAACTATCAAGTATTTAATTGGAAATACTGGCCAAAGCGTTGGGCCTGAAAATAGTTCTAACTCAACTATGGATAATAGTCTCCATACTATTATTGGATCATATATTCTTACAACGCGAAGTGCACAAGGAAACTGAACCTTTGCAGTAAAAAGATTACTAGGGTTGTCAGCCAATAATCAACCAAAATAAATAAATTTTTACAAGTTGGTGCTTACTAAAGGGGTAGTTGAGTAGAAGAACTTATCAATAATGTCGTACAAAGAAGAGATGCGCAAGTTGTGGACCAAGATCTCCATAGTGAATCAGAATGCCTTAAACTCAGCGGACCATTGGGAGTTTGCGGCCTTGGAAGAGCGAGTACCAAGGTGGAGGAAGGAGTTGAAAACGTAGCCAACTTTGGGAACGAGTTACTTGGCAAAGTAAACTCATTGAAGAGGAAAGAAGGAGACCTCGTTTGAGAGGTCCTATTCCTGAAAATGGAACGTGAAGCAGATCGCGTTCATTTAAGAAAATTTGGTGTGGATATTGAAAAATTAATTAGACAAGTGGAGGAACTTAAAGCTCACAGATGTGCTTGTGAGCCCAATATGGCAAGCGATGCTGAAAAAATTAAGTCCTCACATGATACTTGGGAAGTTGAATACCCCAAGGAACATGCCACCCACTTTTAATGCCATTTTGGAGATAACGCCCAAAGTCACTCCACAAGTTAGCTGAGTAGCTGAATCAAGAGAATCAGCCCAAAAATGACTTGGAGAAATTTGGAGCAACACCTAAATTGCCCACATTCCATCAGGATAACGCCCCAGCGTTTTTCTGACTATTTGACATGACCATTAATGGATACGGAGATTTTCAGAAGGCGTTGACAGTCATAAACTGTTCAGACACAGACTGTCAGAACCTAGTGTTACCCCACTTGGAGGGGGACAGCTGGTCCTATGCCGAGGCCAAAGCAGCCATAATGAAGGAGTTTGGGAGTTTAACCCATATGTCAAAACGCAATCAAGAATTCATGGAAATCAATTCCATAAAGATGAGTCTCTTTCAAGCTTTGCAGATCGATTTTATCAGGAGTCGTGGATCTTGGATGGAGTGAAGGTGTTAGATGACTATGATGCAAAAATCTCTTTGCAAGCGGCCCTTTGCCCTATTGCAATTTGCATTGAATGATGTCTACTGTATTCACGACCAAAATAACTACCTCACAAATGGTAGTTAACCTGAAGATTCTGGGAGCAACGTCCAATGCCCCAAATAGAAGCTTCAAGTCCGATCTAATCTGAAATCCAAATCCCACAAAGGGAAGTTAAGGAGCAAAGGAGACTTTTAACTGAACTGTGCCATGAAATAAGCCCAAAACTAAACAAGATAATGGGGATCTGGGGAGTCGTGTCAGTACCATACCAGCTGGAGACAAACGGACTGGTAGAATTGGTCAATGAAATGCTGGCCATGGCGCTGAGGAAGCTAGTTGCAGGGAGAACTTCTGCATGGGGAACATACCTGAGTTTGTTAATGTTTACCTACAACATCAGTTATCATACAGTGACAGGAAAGATGCCATTTGAATTACTTTATGGAAGGAAGGCCGCGTTGCTGCCAATTTTATATTCAGTAGTAGGACCTACGTCAGGGATGAGTATCAAACAATACCTAAACCAACTGACAAGTATCCTGATTGATATGCAATCACAAGCATTTGATACTACCCTAAAGAAAAGGATAAAAGCGAAATCAATGGATGATATAAACTGACTGCCATTAGAAGAATATCGAGTAGGAGAAAGAGCCGCCTATTGTGATACACATGGTTTTGGATGAAGAAACTAATTGGATGCATTATAATTGAGTCTGTTTTAAGTAATTGCTAAGATGGCGACTGATGCTTACTCCATCAAGAATCTCTTGGATGGAAGAGTAGTAAATCGAGTCCACACTAAGTATCTAAAGCATTGGATCAATGAAAAAAATAAAAGAGTTCCCAAAGGACTTATGAACCATTAAGTTGGTCATGTCCTGATGATTAGGTTAAGTCCGAAAAAAAGGACCTCTGAACCATAGAAAACTGGTAGGTTTAAGTGCCCAGGATCAGTTTTGGGGGAAAAAGATGGACCTCTGTACCAAAACAAGGTCAAGTCGCATAGAAAAAAAAAGGGAAATGAAAAAACTGATAAAAGATATTGATAAAAATTTAAAAGCATAGAAAAAAAGCTGATATATTTTTATAAAATTTTTATTTATTGGTTGTCCTAAGTGTGGGGATGATTCCGCCTATGTCACCTCTTGAGGGAGGGAGGATGGATCGCGGTAGGAAGAAATAGCCCATCAAAATTTGTATGCAATCAGACACTTGCAAGGGCGAGACCTACACAAAACCACATTCGTTGAGTGGACGCTGAGCCCTGAGAGAATGCAACTAGGGGAAGGGAAATTGATATGTTGGAAGAAGCCAATTGCAAAACCCCAGAGTGGGGAGGAAAACAGCAATATAGGAAGAGGCAATTGGTGAATAGCCCCAATTAATCCTGATAAGGCACTGGCGCTGGAAGATTTGTCTTGAGTGCCTGCCGTTGGGCCTCATCAAGAACACCAGGACATGTGAGCTGGCAGCGAAGAAGGAATACTCAAGGGGGGTTGTCAAATCATGCCCCCAACTAACGCCATCAACGGAAGATAGCGGTGAGAAGCTCCAGAGAAGAGGTAGTCATGTAAAGAGCGGATTGCATCTTGTAAATGATGGCTATGGGCTTCATGGAAACTGAAGCTGAATGACCGATGAAAGCCAGGTGAGGCTGGAAGCTTCGTCAACCAACTTCAAAAGAGCTTGACCAGAAAAGTGGAGAGCATAAGCAGCAGTATCCTGATCCAGAAGGTTGTCCAGATAAGAGGGATTCAGCGCTAATGTCAACGCCTCAGTAACCTGGGCCCAAAGTTCAGCGTAGGGGAGCTCAAAATGTATGCTGTTCCCAATTGAAAGCTCAGAAACCAGCACAGTGGGTCGGTAGAATTTCTTAAGTTGGAAGAGGAACTCAGGGAGCAAATCTGAACTGGCCAAGAATGAACGATCCAAAGTGACTGGCATAACCTCCAGAGCATTGACAATGATGTTCAGAGCATCAGTGAAAGGAGCCAAATCCAGGTGGGTTTCAAAGTTTAACTTGGGGATCAACTGCAAGGGAAGAGTTGGCTGAGAGTTGTTCAAAAATAATGGCACGCCTTGTTTCAGAGGGATTGGTTACCGTTTCTGATAATTCTATGGAAGGACTAGCCCATTGCGCCATACTAGGCGTATGAGTCCTGTAAGGACCATAGAAGAGGTTCCGTCGAGCATCCTGACTCATCTGCTGGAAGAGGCGGAGGTCCGAATCTGAAAGACTGTTAAGAAGTTGCTGATAGCGGGATTCTGAGAGTGACATATGAGCAGGACTAGAGGGGGGATGTCGGACTTATATAGAAGTTGACATTATGCACTCTATAGTCCATTAGGCTCCAATTTTATGAAATTAATTCCAAAAATTAATGAAATAAGCTTTCCAAGGGAAGAATTAAGTTTGACTTACAACCAAGAGGTTATGAGCGAAATAACAAGGGCGAATAGAAATAAGTATTCTTAATCAAGCCACGAAACAAACATCAATGGCAAGAGTCTCCTGTCTAGAGTGAGGAGAGAATCAGGAATTCAAGTACGCCGGACCAAGAATCCTGAATATGACAGAGGGTCATATACCCTGACGGGGGGAAAAATGGATCCCAGAAATAATATTGTCATGAGTAAATTGATCAGCCCAGCCTGACAAGAGGTCGTGGGGACCGCACTCTGAGTAGGCGGTAGCAAGGAGGAAGAGGAGGAATGCCAATGCCAAAGGTCATCCCAAGCAGCATTGATTATTAACAAGTGTACTCCGCTTGAACCAATGAAGTATTTGACCAGGTGTCTGAAGCGGTGTTCCTATGCCCCAGTCCTTTTCTCACTGATAAATCTAGGCAAGAGGGGGGATGTGTTGGGATTTTTGCCCATAAACCCAGACTGCTAGATTACCTGGTGTTGCTAAGGGAAAATTCCCTAAAGTGAAGTGAAACGGAATTCAGTTGACCCAAATTTTGGAGCAACTACGTTTGGGGGATTTTGGGATATTCGCCCGGTCATATCCATTGGGGATCAATCCAGATGAATACCTAATATCTCATTAGGCAGAGTGGCCGACGAAATAGGGGCATCTAATAGTGATTAACTATCAGGTGTACCAATTGGGATTGTTCAGGTTTCATCACCAACTGATTGGGAATGTATGGTGAGTTGTGAGGCAAGTGATTCCACCTGCAACTGGTGAATCTATTGGTTGGTGAAGTGACCTGCCATAATGGGTAATAAGTCCCATTACCTAAGCAGGTCGCTAGCTAATTATGGTTGGTTCACTTGGATCAAGAGGAAAATGTTAGGGACATGTTTCTAGCTCTTTCCAATTGAGGTCTTGAGGATGTCCAATGACGGAATCCTATCCAGGGTGGGGAAGACCATCGCTGCCAAGATGAGGAAGGGTGATTCAACAGAAATGGCTGCCGTTTCATCAAAGAGGTGTCAACTAAGGGTTAGATGGCCAAATCCCCTATAAATTCCCTAGGATTCACTATAATAAATATAGATAAAAACAGATACAAATTAATACATTAAAGCATTATTAGTTTTATTGTAGATTTGGTTATAGTTAGACTATAAGCATCCAGTGTGAAGTTCCATCTCAAGGATATTATTGCAGAAGGCAATAATTGGTAGACTCATAGAAGAAGAGTAGAGATCCGAGTGAGGATCTAGAGATGAAGGAACCATGACTAAGGGATCACTGCTGACTGTGTGTTAGGCTAAAGGAAACTGCCATCAGATGATCTTGACAAAGATTGAGTGGACAGTATTATAGGGAACAAATCCCTACGAGTACAACTATCAAGTATTTAATTGGAAATACCGGCCAAAGCGTTGGGCCTGAAAATAGTTCCAACTCAACTATGGATAATAGTCTCCATACTATTATCAGATCATATATTCTTATAATGTGAGGTGCTTAAGGAAACTGAACCTGTGCAGTAAAAAGATTATCAGGGCTGACAACCAATAATCAACTCCTTAAGTAAATTTTTACACCATCTCAAAGTCCCTGGGCCCCACCGTTGTTGCTTGTGGGTAATAAAGGTGGAGGGCATTGGGTAGTAATGTATTACCACCAGCTGAATGCCATTATTCAGAAAGATAGCCACCTGCTACCTAGAATTGATAGCTATCTACGCCTCTTATCCAGATTCCAATT